>CAIGQQ010039163.1:8064669-8084063 GCA_903798035.1 Danio albolineatus | reverse complement strand
AATAAATAAATAAATAAATAAATAAATAAATAAATAAATAAATAAATAAATAAATAAATAAATAAATAAATAAATAAATAAACTATATGTGATAACAATCTTAACAAATATAGGTTGCTTAAACTCACCGGTTAAAAATGCAGCATTTACTTCACTTTTTTAATGTAAAATGAAAAGGTGTGTGTGGAGTTTATGAATTAGGAGGACAGAATACGCAGAATGTATATTATTTAAAAAGCATTATGCTTAAGTCCCCATAAAACATAGAAACCCAACATGTATGTTAGAGGTAGTTTGAATGAAAGTGCTGTTGACAATTTTACCATTGCTCAGAAAAGATTTCTCACAAAATGATACCCAGAAGTATATTTACTGTATACCCCACAGCTGCATACTTGTTAAATGCACTTTATCAAATCTGATACCCAAAACACTTTGCAAATCTGCTGAATTATGGTTGTGCTAGAGTTACAAGTCAACAGCTCCGAGATCCTACATTGAGCTGTTTACATCAGTCTTATAATTATCAGTTTCCAGGGCAGCACTAAGAAAGTAAACATACTTTTTTATATTACTAAAAACACCAGCGTGTACTGTAACATTTCACTCTAAAATATGTGGTTGCAGATCTAACTAACAGTTGAAACGTTCATAGACTTTCCAATACATTCAGAAAACAAGGTTTTACTAGCTTGCAACATGTAATTACAGTAATTCCCCAGCATTACAGTAATAAAACCATGCCCTGTATAGTGCTAAACAGATGAGGTGTGCCTGTGTGTGTGTGTGTGTGTGTGTTTGGCACAGAGGGCTCATGGTCTGTTTGATCAGCAGCAGTAGAGCAGCTGCTGTTTCCAGTAGAGAAGTGAAGACCCTCACACTGGTCTCTCTCTCTCTCCCGTTTTCCCATATTCTACTACCCGCCTCACCTCAATCAATACCTACATCAAAGGGCCTGGCGGAGGTGGCCACATTCTTTGAAGTTGTTTGCACAGCGCTGGGTTTGCAGAGCTAACACCGGGCTGAGAAGACTCCTCCAATAACCCTGTTTGCACAGAGCTCCTCATGTTTGCCAAAACACCTAGTGGATTCTAATGGAGAGCAGACTTCACTTTCAGCTCTCTGCCTTCCTCTCCATCATTTTTTCCCCAAGAATCCATAAACCAATCAATAAGGCCTCTTATTGTGCCAACATGATGTGTTCTGCGTATGCTGCATCCTGCCAACTCTAATATTTATCCAGCATTTTATTGGCAGAAGCTTGCTGGAAACACTGAAAAGACACACTGAGTTTTTCAATAAGGACACAATGAAGACTGTCCATTTGTCCCCGCCAACTGCAGCCCAACTGGATAATTACTGCAGTGGAGGAAAAGTGTGTTTGCTTGTTATCTTTTACTACATATTGCATATTTTATTTGTGTGAGCGCATGTCAATTTTATCATAGTTTTGCATTTTAAAATGCAAAACTATAACAAAATTGCAGTTTTATTTCAATGCCATTTTAAATGTGCTCTAAAAATGTCTGTTTCTTCTTAGTTTGATTCATTATTGGTTTAGTTTATTTAGTTTTTTTTTTTTTGTGAACACATTTCTATTTAGCTTTCATATATTTAGTTTCAGTTTTGATAATTATAGTTTAACAGAGGTAACGTAACATGTCCAGTGTTGACCAAAGCAAAGCACAGCGTATATTAACTCTTGTGCAAATAAAATAAAATAAATAAATAAATTAAAAGTTTGAAAAGACATTGTACACAAAATTATTCAAACTTCTTCATATTAAATAGTATTTATGTAGTTAAACATCCCTATTTTACCTTTATTTTTGGCAAATTAAGAAAATGTCAGACTCTCAAAGCGCCATCTACATGTCCCTCTCTAAACAACTTTGGATCAGATTTTCCACCACAGAATGAGTGCTTATTAATTAAATTTTTATTTATTTTTTTGTGCTATTTATTCTTTTATTTCAGTATGTTTTTCAATGCCTGTTGTTAGTTTGAGTTAGTTAGTTTGATCAACAGTTTTAGGGTGTTTTCACACCTGTGAATTGATTCTTTTGTTCCGAACCAGGGATTAAAATTGTTACATTGCTGCATTTAGTTCTTGGTGCGGTTCGCTTTCACATGGCAAAGTTTATAAACGGACCAAAAGAGCTAAAACAAGTCACGTGTGAGAAAACTCTCCTCACATTGGTCAGAGTTTCACGGTTTATTTAGCAGGGTCCCCCTGTCATGCGTCTTTTAGTTTATGAGGATGAGCAATAAGACATTATAAGCCAAAAGCTGCGCTTTCATTTTGAATAGTGCCACCCTCACCAAATATAAATCAGAGGTAAGACTTTTTTATACGTAAGTGCTTTATAGCATTATACATTATAGGCTTTACATTATAGAGAAATAAAATATAAACCAAGACTGCTGTCCAGTCAATTTTCCTAAAGAATAAACAGCTCTCGTTAATAGTTAACATGCTTTCACTCTTGTATTCAACATAAAACGCACATTTGCCGGTAGGAATGATATCCCACCCTACTCATAATTCTCTCTTCATATAGAAATATACGCCTATTACATATCCATAATACACTGTGATATAGCCTGGTTCGGATCGTTTCGCTTTCTCACTACAATCGATCCGCTTAAGAGTTTGTTTCAAACGAGCCGAAACCACCAACCAAGCGATCTCGGACCAACTGATTTGGCACAGATCCGAGCGCGATTGGCGGATTCACATATGCCAAACGAACTGCGCTAACTAGGGAAACACGCCAGGTTCCAAAACAAAAGTCTAGGTGTGAAAGCACCCTTAGTCTTAGTCTTCATTTACTAAAATAACCTTGCTGTGTGTGTGGTTTTACACTTAAAGCTCTGTTGACTATGTAAGAAATCTACATGTCCACTACTGTAACTCTCATTACAGTATTAGTACTTTCAGGTTAAAGTTGGTACGAATAAGTAGCGTGTACCTGAAAAAGTTCCCTAGTAGAATGTCAATCCTGGACCAATTTATGAATTTAAATAAAGTGTTGGCATATGTTAAGCAGACAGTCTACTAATACAGAGTAGTTGACACGTAGCTGCAAAATTAGTAAGTCCACATAATGTCTGGGGTTGAATCAACATGTTGTTTTGTCTTGACAATGAACTTGTAAAGATGCCAGTGAGAAGACTTTGAACTGGATGACTGGTTGCTTGCATCTCACAATTGGTTTATTCAGATAAGAAAAACGAAGCATCAGCAAACAACATTTAAAATAATAAGCTGATATGAGGAGAATGATAAACAGATTGGCTTTACAATCAGCTGAGATAAAGGCCACTGAAATCAGTGTCTCCAGGAGATGGCAGTACTGGCTGTCAGAGACGAGTCTCTCTCAGTCACTCATACACACATCTACTAGTCTCAATCGTAGTGTTTATCCTGACCAGATAACGCGGTTATAGCTTTATTAACACTAAGAAACATCTACGGTATCGTTGCCATTGCTCAGCAGTAGCCGATAAGAGACTGATTATAGTGTTTGCGTAAATTTATAGCAGTTTCAATAAAGAACGATACCGAGCTGTACAGTTCCTCTTGTTAAGCATTAAAAGCCATAAACTGTTATCAAGTCAGTGGAAAATCATATGCAAACACTCGCAAGGTTATTCCCCATCCCTCGTTGAGGCATTTGCAAAGTACAGTGATAACCCGAGACTTTCTAGGTCATTTCCACTGTGATATCTACGCTCTGATAACAGCCGTTGAGACAGATAACAGAAGATTTCACCAAAATGGGTTACTTCAGAGACGTAAAAGCAACACCTGCCCACTGTGACACCACTTCCTGCTTTGTTCAGCCCCCAGACAGGGCTGTTATTCCACTGTAGCTCTAATGCTCATCAAATAGTGTTTTAAATGGCCAAACTCAATAGTGGCAGTGTTTGGAAGCAGAGTAAATATTAGCTGAGCACACAGACAGAGGGGAGTTGCTATGTGTGTTACTGTGTGTTAAGTATACGCTCCTTGCAAACCTGGCAACAACAAAGATGGGTTTTAAAAAAAAAAGAGAGAAGGAAGGAGCTCAAATATTCGGCTCGCTTCGTCTTATTTGACAAAGAACAAAGAAAGACATTCCACTTTCTCCACAACACCATTTGTGTGCATTGAATATTGTTAGCTTTACATTCCTGCCATTATCTTTGTTGTGTCAACACGTCGCGACTCGTGTTCAGGCAAACTTCAATAGAGATTTTAGGCGTTTTTGAGTCTTTGGCGTGGTGCTGTAAATGTTTCATATGCACACGAAAACATTAGGGAAAGTCAGTGCACATCTAAGGGCATGTCATTGTGTGTCCTTATATTAACCTACAATTCTAGGAACGAAATCCTCTTTTTGCTGTAACTGTTTGTTAAAAAAACAAGAGCCATGAAGACACTGGGAAAAAAACAGACAGTGTGTTTAACCCATTGGTTAACGGACTCTTCAGTGACAATGTTTACAAGCCTCAGCTGCAGCTGTTGTGAATTTGCTCAGCCTTTTAGCAAAAAAACCTAAGTCAGAGATTTTAATAATAATGTGAAGGATGTTTGTGCTTAGCAAGCAGAGAGAAAGCAGAGAGTAATGGTGGAGAGTTTTTACCTTGCTGTGAACTGACAGCACATAAATAAACACACCACAACACAGCGATTGTTTACAGATTGTTTAGCGTTTTGTTGACCCTGAAAGGACTCCTACAACTTTAAGTCAATCACATCATAACATCTGTTCCTTCATTTTCTTTTCGGCTAAGCCCCTTTCAATGTTGCCAACTTAGCAATTTTGTTGCTAGATTTAGCAAATTTTCATACTACCCTAGCAACTTTTTTTCCAAAAAGCACCTAGCAACAAATTTAGCAATTTTTAACATTCATTTGGCTACTTTTAGCATTTTTAAAAAGTGACTCAAAATAGCAGCAGCTGCAGGCTTCACTTAATAGAGTGAATGGGCTCTATGCACAGCTAGAGTTTTAAAGCCGACAATAAACTTCCGGCGAAAGCTTAATGTGACTATTTTCAATTTCACAAGGTTGTTTTTACAGCATTGATGTTGTGTTGTAATTATAATACATTCAGTTCAATAGACTTAAGTATTCATTTAGTTGTTTAAGCATAAAACGAGATGAAAATACCGTTGTAACTGCTAGCGCCATCAGTAGCAACAGGCTAGCGCAGAAATTCCATTGAAAATACTGAGGTAAAATAAACTGTCATATTTTAAAGACATGGCGGGGGGAAATTAAATTTAACGCAGTGCTTCTTGTCCGATCTAAGACCCACTTCATGTGGTATATCTAACAGGCAGTGAAGATCGCTGATTTTTAAAGAAATCAGATCTTAAACATGACAATTTTGAATTTTTGAAAGACAGGTCACTGGAAGCCGTCGGGCTGCCTGGCTGAAAATTAAAAGTCTGTGTGTATATTGCCCATTGCTAGCTTAGTATTGTTTTTCGTAACTGTTGATTTACTGATATGTCTTAACATGTATAATTGTTGATCATTTAGGTAGCAATAAATTCCAATAGTCACTTTCATAAATATGTTAATGTGATTGTTCAAAAGAATGTAGCTGTTCCTTATCAGTGTTGTATTACTTTTACAAATATTCAACTAGATTTTTCATACAAAGCTAAATGTACATGTTTCATATAATGTTTTTGCTGAGATTGCCAGTCAATTTAAGAAAACATTAATTGTTTTGTATACCACATAAAGATGTAGTTTGGTGTTGCGATTACGCAATGACGTCATCATGCAAAGTAATATGTTAATAAGAACCTAATTGTGTGTCTGGATGCAATGCTTTAACATAATATAATACACGCCACCTCAGAGTGTTGAGGCATGACGGGCTTACGCTTGTCAGATACTACTCGATGACGTCACTAATATGCAAATTAGTGTGTGACATCATCTGGCAACATTTAGCTACTTTTCGGGCAAGCTTTAGCTACTTTTTATTGGAAATAGTTGGCAACACTGGCCCCTTTATTAGTCTGAACCGACCACTTATCCAGCATATGTTTTACACAGCAGATGCCCATCCAGCTGAAACCCATCACTGGGAAACACCCATACACTCATTCACACACATACACTACAGACAGTTTAGCTTACCCAATTCACCTATAGTGCATGTCTTTGGACTTGTGAGGGAAGTGTCTAAAATTTTACTTGCTTAACATTAGCAAGTCAGTTGAAAGCTGCATAACTTTATATCAGATTTGCAATCAATCAACGCTCATGCTTCTGAGTGTAATTCTTTTCAACAAATCAGTTGATTTGGTTTACAAACTTAGTAAACATAGTTACAAACTTAGTCTGCATTCATATCTAAAAGCTATGAAGGCATCCATGTTACAGGGGATGAAAAGATCAGTTCTACTTGCAGTGCACTTTTGCATCACAACTTAAATATACACAAAGAATGATGGAAGCACAGTAGGGCTGTGCAATTAATCGCAAAAAAAAAAATCGTGATTTAAGCACAAGCAATTTCTAAATCGCAAAGGCTGCAATTTTATCTATTTATTTAGATTTTTGTTCACGTTCTTGTGCGCATGATTTTAATATGTTAACCAATCGGAGCTGACGCAGCACCGGGCGATTACAGTTAAGCTGAGCAAAAGAAAGATGTTAACTAATCAGAGCTCACTCCACGCATGACGAAGTTAAGCGAGAGAACCGAATAGGTGGTTTTGATTTACATTAGTTTTTATTAAATTGTTATGACTGGAATTGAGATTAGTTAATCTTTAATTTTTCATGTTTGTATTACAGCTTTGTTTATCAAGCAGTTAGTACTACTGTGTACAGTATGAGTTCAACTAGAGATGAGGTTAGGTCAATCTTAATTTTATGTTGTCTGTTTTAAAGACAATTTTACTACAGTTTTATTTATTAAACTTAATACTATGTTATTATGTTTTGTTATGCACTTCTTGTGCACCGAATAAATTTAGAGTGTATGTATGAAGATTGTTTAAAAAAAAGCAAAAATAGTTGCCAAAATCACAAATAAAATCGCAATTGCAATATTCATTCCAAAAATCGCAATATGATTATTTTGTCCATATTGCACAGCCCTAAAGCACAGCCTCCATCAGTCGCACACTTACAAAACCTTTTGAAGAGCCAGTTTTTAGCGCTTCATTCTGGAATGACCATTTAATATAGTGGATATGATTGTTCTCACAATAAAGTGCCCTTTAAAGACAGATCCAACTTATTTAGCCTTAGATCCAACCCAATTCACTTACTTAATGTCACTGTCACAGTGGTATAAAATAAAATCTAAAATAAATTGTCCCACAGAAAACTTCAAAAGACTCAGAACACAGCACAGATTATGTATGGAGCACTTTTATGATCATTTATCATGTGTTAGCTAAATTTTAAAAAGTTTGAAAGCACCAGTCTCCAAAAAAATCTGTGGCAATACAGGTTTCCTGCAGCGGAGAGATTGTGTATGTGTGTGTGAGAGAGAGTGGCATCATTCAGAACAGCAAGCATAGTTCTAAACGAAGCCTCTGTTTTTGTTGGCCTTGTTCAGGATCGCTCTGCGTTTAAACACCAGCTATCCACATTTCCTCCTCCACTGAGCGGAGGAAGTCATGAAAATGTCAGTGGATTTGCTTGATTAATGAACTCCGAAGCAGATTTTTGACGTACTGAAGCACTGACAGCATCAGGAGCCCAGCTCAGATCTCTTCATCGGACCATGTAATAACACTTTAAACCTCTAGCTGTTCATTTAATTCCCATCCGAATCATTCTGACCAATTCTGGCATTTCGCATGCCACCAAGCTCTCAACAGTAACGGTAAAGTCAGGTGAGACTGGACATGCCTGTCAGTCTGGTAAGAGTTGGCCAGCACCGATCTGTTCTGATGATGAAGCAGAAGGGAATTGATATAATTTGAGGGGGAAATTGAAGCTCTGAGCGTGAAATTACCCCTCATTAATCATGGACAGCTTTTTAAGAAGAAAAAAATTGTAAATTAATTCCAATTCCCTTTAATAACTTTCGCTCCACAGACAGAAACTGCCAAATGAAATCCTGTTTTAAATTTCCATGTTTTCTCTGGTTTTCTCAATGTTGCCAAAAATAAAAATTTGGTCATCACATACTCATTCCACTTCTGTTACAAACCTAGATCACAATTATTCTTCTGCTGAACACAGAAGATATTCTGATGATCTAATGTAAGCAAACTGTTTTGGCAACCATTGTTATTTTTGGTTTAAATGTACAAAATCTGCATGAATAGTTCCACTTGGATAGTCGTTGAAAATAATGACATCAAATGCTTCTCTTTTCACATTATTTCAAGGGGAAGCACTGAAGTGAATTCGGCATAGGAACTTATATTTGTTGAAAGGGAAATTTGTTACTTCCTGAAACATGCATTGTGGGTTATTAAAATGCCCCGGTTCAGATTTCTGTCTATGTGTCCATTTGATTGTTGTTGTTTTTTATGCAAATAAGTAATACATTTATTCATCAAACACACATTAAATTATGAAACGTGAGAATAAATGATTTTTAAATTATTCTTTAGATATAATTTTTCTTTATTTAAATATTTTTTAGATTTTTTTCGATATCAAAAATGTATATTACCGAGATATTATAAAACCAAGATAAAACTAACAAATAATATTAAATTGTTATTTCATGAGAACCAAATCAGCAAATTAGACTGGTTCATGAAGTATCATGAGTTTGGAGCAATGGGTGCTAAATACTGAGGCTTGCCAAACCCAGACATTAAAGAGTATTTCAGGTTTGATAATTGTCCAAAAGGGTGATTTTGAGAATGTGGAACATTAAATCTGTACCTAGGTTTGGTATGTGGGGTAGAGATCTCGTAAACATGCTTGCTTTGAAGAGGTTGAGGTATATCAATAACGATAAATTTGACACATTCGATAAAACATGGGGACAGATTTTAGAACACCTTGATGCACTGGAAGTGGAACTTCAAGCATAACCAGTGACCCCTGTCAATAATAACAAGGTTGAGTGCAATTGATATTCACTATTCCTAAACTATAATGCTTTTAATTAAGTGCCAAAATTATTATTTGCCAAAAAAATATAAAGTGCTCGGCATATAAGCACACCCCTCACGAATTTATCTTTAAAATTCATATTTGTGCATATACATTAGATTAGTCAGAACTGAAGCCAAATCTGGAGCTTATCTAACAAAATAACTTACCATAACGACCCAAAAACTAGTACACCCAAATTTATATGTTACAGAAAATTATTAAATACAAATTAAATACAAATTAAATACAAAAAAAAGAAGAAAAAAAAAAGAAAAATTTAGTTGAAATTTTGCAGGTTGTAATTTTTTTGTAATATTTTGCTTTAATTTAATTGTACTATCTTTTAATTTCTAAATATGTTTGGAGACTAAAATATTATTTGAATAAATATATCTGTTTTGTTTAAATGCACTAAAATACATTGCCTATAATCACTGAGAAATGGATAAAAATATACATTTTCAAAATGAGCTGTACTCAATTATGCGGAGCTGTGTAGTCAGAATAATGCATTTTCCTGACAATGTAAGAACAATGTTACTTTATAATTACTTTTATTGATGCATTACCAGTCAAATTATAGTTTGCTTTCATGTGCATTTGTCCCTCTGTGTTCTGCTGTTTTGTCATAGGCTAGTATTTGTATGTATTGTGTTTTATATGTATTGTTATTGTATTGTATTGTTCTCTTCTTTCTCTCTTTTGTTGTAATATTGTAAAATGCAAGAAGCACGTAAATAAATGTAGTAAATAAAAATAGTATTTCACAGTATTATTTATAATGTCTTTTACTTTCCCCTACAATACTAAAAAAAAAATGCTGGGTTGTTTCATTGCAAGTTTGGGTCCAAATATGAACAAACCCAACCATAGCTTTACAATATTTATTTAAAAGAATTTTAAAAACCAAACAACTGCAGGGATTGTCCATATTTGACCCAACTTTTTTTAGACCCCCTGTGAATCCCTTCAGCGCAGTCTGGAAGCCCCTTACTCTATAATCAAACGGCAGAATGAAGATCACATTCTAAGAGGCTCCCCTTTGCCTTCAGGACATCCTACAAAAAAAAAAAAAAAACAGCATCTGAAAAAGCAAGAGAGAGCAAAAGAAACAAACGACACTGTGACCATCAATTATGCAACACTGACATGCGATGAAAGTAGCGTGCAAAGTAGTGCACTGGCAGCCTGACACCACACATAGGATGAGAGAGTGTGTGTGTTTAGTTAAAGCACGCCGCTGGCCCAGACCATGCATTAGTGATGAGACTGTAGGCCTCACAGACCTCACATCCCCTCAGCCAAACTGTCAATCAAAGTGCTGACAGCCTGCAGGAATTACAGGAGCTACATATTCCAGCACTATCTACTGCATCTGCAAGGCTATTATGAATATATATTGACCTTATTATGACAGCGTACTAGTGTGTGTGTGAGAGAGAGCCCGAGGCAGTCAAGCATACTTTCCGCAAATTAAACAGCAACTCTCAGCATGTAATTTATAGAATGTTGCACAAGCAGAAAGGACAAAAAGGTAGAGAGAGAGAGAGAGAGAGAGAGAGAGAGAGAGAGAGAGAGAGAGAGAGAGAGAGAGAGAGAGAGAGAGAGAGAGAGAGAGAGAGAGAGACTACAGAAATCTGATGAAACATTAATAACATTTGTGTATATTTTGGAATTATGTTGTGAGAGTATGGATGACTGGCACATTTTGTGTTATTCAGAAGGATTAAATGAGTGCATCATATTCATTTCATTTGTATTTGGGCCCACTCATACAAGACTCAAATAAAACTAAATAATAATAAAGATATTCTTATATTTGTCAATTAAAATACTACAAATAGATATCGTCTGCTCACTGAGGCTGCGATTATTTGGTGTAAAATATAATAGAGTAACACTAAAATAATTAGTAATTAGATTTTACAATAGACGTTTCTATTGGGGCGACATGGTGGCTCAGTGGTTGGCATTGTCACCTCACAGCAAGAAGCTGCTCTGGTTTCCCCCACAGTCCAAAGACGTGTGGTATAGGTGAACTGAATAAGCTAAATTGGCCGTGGTGTATGTGTGTGAATGCGAGAGTGTATGAGTGTTTCCCAATACCGAGTTGCGGCTGTAAAACATATGATGATTAAGTTGGCGGTTCATTCTGCTGTGGTGACTCCTGATGAATAAAGGGACTAAGCTGAAGGAAAATGAATGAATGATGTTTTCTATTGTAACATATTACACATTTAATTTCTGAGTGTGATTCAAAGCTGAATGAAGCTGACTGAAAGTCTTTAGTTTTCCATCCTTCAGAAATCACTCTAATATGAATATAAGTGGTTCTCTACTATGACCAGTTATTGGCGCTCAATCATTATTAATGGCTCTTACTATAAGCGCCAAATGAAAATATTTCTGCTTTATATTTTTCTGGAATTCCTGATACATTTTACACCGTTTTTCCAGATTCCTTCATGAATAGAACACTTACAACGAAAGCATTTGAAAGTATTTGCTTTAAAATATTTGTAAACGTTATACAGCAAATGGATTTACTGTCCTTTTTAACCCCTGTGTATTGTTCAAACGGACTACCCTTTCGTTATGTTGGTGGCATTTTTTGCCCCATTGACTTCCATTATAAGCACTTTTTTTTTTTGATTCCATGACATCAAATGCATTTTTGATTGCTGGTGTTGAAAAAATCTTCATTTTTACTGTCATCAGTTGGTTGTCGTCATTTTATTGTCATCAGTTGGCCCCATCCTTTAGATAGGCCTGAGCAAAAAAGTTTCCAGCTTTTATATGGAGTTCTATGGAGTAAAACAGCAAATTATAGTGCATAAACACGCTTACTATGTTTACTACTGTTCTGAAATCTGAGGTGCTTATTTTTTATTTTCTGAAACATATCAAGTGCACAAAGGTCTCTCTCACACAAGTGCCTACACACAAACACACACAGACACACTATACTCAACATAACCATATAATTTTAAGCCAGAAGCTAGGCTTTTTCTGTACTGAAACTGATGATCAAAAGTAAAAAATGTCAAATTTCCCTCATTCCAACAGGGAAAACCAGCAACAATCAAGAATGTATAATTATATTGTGTAATCCCTTTGGAATCAAAAAATATCTTTATAATGGAAGTCAATGGGAAAAAACAGCTGCCATCATAATGAAAGGGTAGTCAATTTGCACTAAGTTTGTTGTTAAATTTCTGAAAAACTTCAAAGCTTTTCACAAAAAAGCTGTCACCAAAAACCATTCCTTATGTTGAAACACAGAGAAAGTTGTGGTCAAATTCAGGCTTAAAATCACCCTATAGAGTAGGCATGGGACGATAACCTTTTTCAAGGTATACTGTGGTTTGGAAAAGTCAAGGTTTTAAAACCGTCCAAATTTTCTGTAATACCTAAGGTATGTGTAAGATTTTTTATTTGCATTTTTTGTTTTTGTTATAAGTATCTACAACAGTATCTTCAGCAGAAAATAATCTCCAAATAACGCAGAAGTCAATGATTCATTTTAATTATTTAGCCTGACATTTTTATTGTTCCAAAATATTATAAATCTTTCAAAAAATAAAATATGTTGTCTTCAAAGGGGAAAAAGGTTTTTGTTTTTTAGCCAGACATTTAAAAAGAATATATTTTAGAGCAGTAAACACAATACTGTGAAACCGTCATATTTTCATCCAAGGTTATCATACCATCAGAATCTTATACCGGCCCATGCCTGCCCTAGAGGGGATGAAAACATCCCCAAAAGCATATAAGGGTTACCAAAATTGGCAAATTAATGGTAATATCACTTTTTAATGATAAAATGCCAGCCAGAGTGGTAGCTAGTTACAATGGTGTCACCCAAAAACAAATTGGATTGGACAAGATTTAGTAATTTTGTCTTAAGTAAACCCACACACACACAAACACAGAGACCACATTTTAAAAGTGGTTGCTTTCTTTGTTAAGTTTCAAGGTGAACCTGAGACAGTGATGTGGTGATCATGCGAGACGGTGTGTGTGTGGGTGTGTGTGTCTGGTTATGTCCGTCAAGACAACCGAGCTGACACAACCTCAGGAGGTGGATGGTTTCACAGGGTAAGGGTGACAGTTTCTAGTTTCATCCAAGTTAGATTGGTGTCACACTAAATTAAGTCTGGCAAAGCCTCGCATGCCACTAAATCAGTACGTAGAATTCCTGAGTTGCCAAATGTCTTTCCAGCCCCTCTTGAATGACATAAAGTGATAGGTGGCCTACATATCAGCTCCGACCAATTCAGCGGCTGCGAGAATAAATAGCCGAACATACATATAATTTAACAGTTGTCGTTTACGAGACTGACAAGAAAATAAAAGTCATTAAAACAAACACACTGCTCTTAAACTGTAGTGGTATCAAAACCCAAGACTTCCGTTCTCTCTTTTCCAGCTTGATCCTCCTCTGTCTGTTTGTTTTGTGGTGATATGAGGTGTTTTGATGTGTGATGGCTGCCTTATCCCACACCTGTTCTCCTCTCCTGACCCTTAAATAACCTTTCTGCTTTCAAACTACTTCCCCCCCTTTGGCCAACAAGAGGCTCAAACGCTCTTTCTAGCTCTTTAGCAGGTCTGCAGCTGCTCCCAAAACAAACAGCAGTAGGGCAGCAGGAGCAGGTGCTGAAGGTTATGAGGGCTAAAACTCCAAAATGAGTGAGAGGAAGCCCAGCGCTGACTGCAAACGCACACACACGATGAGAATAAACGGCAGGTTAACAGTCGGCAGGGTTCACGGGTCAACGAGTACACAGTTCACAACCCTTGTGTGTGAACGTTCTTCAGAAATCCTAGTGTAAATCAGGCATTAAAGCTGTACGGATGCAGCTCTGCGGTGACTGACGGGAGTTTTGATTTGAAGTGAACCTTTTCAAGCCTGTGTACATGGGGGTGTGAGACTTTCCAAAGCAAACTGACCTTTATCATGAAAGGCGAGATAACCATCTCCTTTCCTTTCCTTCATCGTGTTTTGATTACGGTGGTTAAATTCGAGTGTCTTTTGTGTGGGTCGGACACGGCTGATAAAACACTAAACATTATCTGAGCGCCAATCAGAATGCAGTCTGGGTTGGTATGGGGGTAAACGTATGTCTTGTACTACAAACACACTATGTTACAAGACGTGCTTACCAGGAAGTAAGTCATTCCAGTTGAAGAAAATCTCATTCCAGTGCAGATTTAGAGCGTTAAGATTACATCGATTGGAAAAAAAAATGCATGTAAACATGATGTGGATGAAGGAGAAATGTGAAAGTGGATTGCTCAGTTTTTTGGCAACGTTTGCGCCGCTTGCTCAGATCTAATCAGAGAACACTAGGAATGCTCCACAAGCAGAAAAATGCCTTGACTGTCAGTCTCATTTACCTCCTATTGACACAGACTGTGCGGGCCGCCTGCACCAGCCCTCACATTCCTCAGACTGGGAGCGTGATTGTTTCTTTTCATCCGTGAGCTCTCTTTAACCTTGCTAAGATAATGCACCTGCATTGATGTTGCAAACACTTGAGCTGAGACAGAGATGGTTGGTTGGCCTCTGAGAAAATGAAGCATCTGTTTGGATTCCTGGCCAAAACACAGACAAAGAATGAAAAGCAGGCTGATAAAATCGGCTTTCACACTAACATTCTTCACCAAAATGCTTAGGCGAGTAGGTTTTATTTGATTTTTATAATAAATGCATTCAGTGCATTACAGAGAGTTAAAATAAGAACTGAAATAAACCAGAAATATAGGACATTACAAATAAATTGCAAAGTAAATAGTAATAATTAATTCATAATAGTACGAATATTAACAGGTACAAAAATGTATTACATTAAAAATCCTAAATCATAATGTAATATGAATGTGCAAAGACAGAAAGCTCATTCACATAATATGCAGATAGATAATAAAAAATAAGATTAATATGAATTAATTTATCTTGAATAGATGAATGCATGCATTGAATACTAATTAAAACAGTAAATAAGATAATTTTTCTGACCTCAGAGAATGTTAAAAGCTATAATACGCGTAAGTCGTTCATTTTTACAGTTATTCAGGGTATTTTTCCCCTGACAGACAGAAATGTAAAGTATTTGCTTCATTTTTCATTTCCTGTTAGACAACAAAAAAACAGAAGCTCATAAACTAATTTCCTCCAACCCCTAAAGCAGTTGCAGTTCAGTATGTGTGTGTGTGTGTGTTTAAAACCTGTCTCTGTAGTGTAAGTGTGAATGGTCTGTGTTTCTCATTAATAACTGTGTGACCAGTGCTGACACTTGCTGATTGGAATGGAGAGGCTGCTATTTACAGTAAGCTGGCAAAATACTGTAATACGTCTGCAGTATTAGATGTACAGACACTGAGACTCTCAAATGATCTGCATGCAATACACGCTCAGTATTTCACATTACTGAATCACACCAGTAAACAACATATCACAGTTCTTATCATATCAACACTTACAATTTGTTGCTGTAAAACAATATATAAAACCAGCAGTGTACATACTGTAAAGCCTAGAAAATTACCTAATTACTTCTGGCCATACGTAAAACATTCTCAACTACCTCACATTATATATCAAAATTGACCATGCTGGTTAAAAAAAATGAAACCAATGCAAATTCTGAATAGGTCTTGGGTCTTGTACTGTTTAAAATCTTCATTTATGCTTAAGTCCAAATCCAGCAACAGAACTACTACAATTAGATGTTTTTTACACCTCATACCATGTCAGGCAGTCCAATGTGTAGAAAATTACAAATAACCTGCTTACCCACTCTAGATTCTCATGTTGTTTGCATTTTTGTAAAAGTAATGCTATGCTAATGATAAGGCAGGAAAGCAATATCGCTTTAAGAAATTCCACTTCTACAACACAGGCAAATGCCATCATGTCATCACTAGCGCATGCTGCAAGCATTTCAATTCATTCATATGGAAGTAGAGCGTAATGCACAGCATGAACTTTGACGCTAGTCTTCTGTCATGAATGAACTGAAGACCTTGCATTTTAGACATCACAACAACAAGAGCGTTGATACAGAGATAGTCTCGTAATATAAAAAAGCAGTGCACTGCTCTTCACTAATGTCAACAAAAAGGCAATATGGAGCTTCTCACGTTTTCAGAACTGAAAAGTGCATTCAACATGGATCAGCCAGGCTCCCAAAGTTTTGCTGTGCTGTATTTGGACATAACTATTTGTTATTTCTGGTCAAAAGCTTAATAGTCTCCTTTTACGTCTGGTTTCAATCTGAAATTTGAAAATTTTAATGTAAAAAAGTTAAAAAATGTTAGTTTGAAGAGCATGACCATAACACAATATCATCGTTATGATTGAAATAAATCAAATTGTTGTTTGTTGTAAACTTTTTTTGTAAATGTAAAAAAGAGCATTAATATCTAGGGCTGGGCGAAAGTAATCAAAAGTAATCTAAATCAACATTCAGAACCTATAATCGATCCAATTTTTCCAGGCTTTTTCAACTACTTTCCCTACCATGTCACGTGACCCTGCACTGTTAAGGCTAAAGCTGATTTATACTTCTGCAGCCATTTTGCAGGCACATCTGATTCAAGTAGGGCGATGGACCCATTCTTGAGCCTTATTTTGTACTACATTGATGACGATTGGAAGCAACAAATAATCATAGATAGTAGACAGTGTTTCCTTCAATTGTTTTAAAATCGAGTAATGTACCCTTCATTCAAAAATCTCTCACTTGTAATTTGTGACCATATTTAGTGTACAAAACTTGTCAGTGAACTCTGAGGGGCAAAAAATAAAAATAAGTAAAATAATCGTTCATTAATAGTAATCAAGTTAAAATGTTCAAATGATCAAGATTTAGATTTTAGGCCAAATTGCCCAGCCCTATTTACATCTCCTTGCAAATGATATTGTACAAAAATAATTCAATTAAAAAGAGCTTTATTAGCTTGTTCAGGTGTGTTTGATTAGGGTTGGAGCTAAAATCTGCAGGACACCGGACCTCCAGGAACAAGTTTGGTGATCCCTGAGCTAGATAAAGTAATTACCTGTGAATGCCAGTTATTGTACAGCTAGAGGAAATTATGCCATACTTGACATGTTTGTGAAATAGTACCATGATTAGAAACCTTCGTTTCAGATCTTAAGCAGTTTACCTACACTGTTAAAAAGATACTGTATTTTTTACGATGAAAAACTGGCAGTTGTGGTTGCCACTTTACCATTAATGATACGGTAGAAACCATAAAGCAATTTTCTAAATTTTACAGTAACCTTACAGAATTTAATTAATTTATAGTATTATACACCAGTACACAAGTATGAATATCTACACACTTAGCTTTTGTTACACAGACAAAAATACAACAATATGCAGAAGGTGATGAGAAACTCATATGATGAAGAAAAGCTCATCAAACAAATTTTAATACTAATACTGTATATAGAAGACCCTCTGTGACATTCACACAACTACTCAACACATACACTAATGCAATAAACATTATTTATCAACATTAGATGTAACATAATACTCTAATGTGCATCACTGATGAAAAAACAAACAAAAAAAGAACGCAAGTAATGTCAACAAAGGCCATAAAATGTGAAGTCTCATGCAGAAATTCTGGAAAAGTCAACTTACGATTATAATTTAACTAAATATATATTAAGAAAACTTACTGCTGACCAGGTTACAGATTTGTACTGTAGCATTTTTTCCATTATTTTTCCATTACAGTCATTTTTTTCTATGTGCCATGCTTGTCTTAACGCCAGGGTATGGCAAATTAGCTAACATTTATTAAAACATCCTAAAGTGTGACCAAAATGCGTGAATTCCATGATTATAATCAATTGGACACATTAATTGATTAACAACATGTAAATAAATGGAGTCCAGAAAAGTTCAAATGAAATTAAACAATATTACAGTGGCCTGGCTAGCACAGTATAATTTTCTTCTGCTCCTCTCAGCTTTGTACACTTTGATGAGATTGTCATTGTTGTTTATCACAAGCATCCACTACTGTGATCACGCATCTAATGTTCTCCACACTTTGAATCTTGAATAGTGAAAGGGCAGCCTGTGTTGTTTAGTTGCTAATGCATGAAAGAAAGAAAGCACTGACAGAAAAAGAGGATGAAATGTCTGTCAGTGTGGATGACTTAACAACACGCTGCTGTATAAAGCAGTGGCCATCGACTGTCAAATCCCCGGCAAAAACAATGTAAGCACTTTCATCCTGCAGTCTTTTAGCTCTCCAGACACCTCTTCTATGTTTGAATTGCTAATGCGCTCGTGCTCTTTTGAGCCAAGTCTCCTTCAGTATTACCTATTCTGTTGGATGGGCTGCCAAGCTACACGCAAGCGAGCTTCTATCTTTAACAAAGCCTGAAAAGCATGCATGATACACAAGATACTTCCAAATTCCCAGAGAAAAGATGAAGGCTGTGAGGGTCTTCAATAAAAAAAGAAGAAAAGAAAACCACCACTGCACCCACATACTGTATATATAAAAGCTCTTTAAAAGAATCAGAATGCATCACATCATTATGGTTAAAAGAAGTGCATAAATGCCATTACTGTGCAGTATTTAGTACAGAGTTCACATGATGCGGCACAGGGTTCTGCTACCTCAATAAATAATGTATTTAAATCAATCTGTCTGTCTTTTTTAGCTATAAATATTCCAACAGGTCTGTCAGAATAGCAGCGACTTGACACTTGACAATAGCACAACTGCTGTTTATAATAGAACAAAATAACTGCTTGATGACTACTTGATATTATCATGGACAGTTACACGACTTTGTTTGTAAAAATAAGTCTCTAATACTCAGTAGACTGCATTTAGTTGATCAAAAATACAATAACAACTGTGAAATACTATTATATAAGGATCATTTTTTATTTCACAATTTACAATAGCTGAATTTTCCAGCATAATCAATCTAGTCTAGGGCTACACAATATATTGTTTCAGCATCGTTATCACCTTCACTACAATTCATTTTATTGAGGTATTACTGAACTTGAATACTGTTAGACTCGGGAAGCGATAAAGCACTTAATTTCAATTGTATCTTTTTCTTGGGTGTATGAATACAGATATGCACTGCAAATAGCACAGAATACAACAAAAATGTGTCGGTGGACCCCAAAGAGTTCATTAGATTTTATGGAGATGTACTCTCATTGCAGAATCATGCCAATCCATCTAACATTATAAATTCTTTACAAATAGGGACATTAAGTCATCTGATGAAATTGCATTCATATCGCAATAAATAATA
>CAIGQQ010039163.1:7988210-8064269 GCA_903798035.1 Danio albolineatus | reverse complement strand
TATTTATTTGCCATGGTAAAAAATATTGAATTTATAGAAGAAAATACTAATCAAACTGTTTTGTAATGTAAGGACAATGTATTTTCTTCTATAAATTCAATATTTTTTACCATGGCAAATAAATATACATAACTTAGTATGTCAATTTTCATTTCCAAAAACCATCAATATCATTTCCATAACTTATGTATCATTAATCAAATCTTGAATCATGAATCATGAAATCATGTATTATTATTGCAATAGCTGTTAATGAAAACGTTATAAATGAAAAAGCAGTACTTTACCTTTAATTGCATGTAAAGACTGTATTGGGTTGCAACCTGAAGTAGGTATTGCAAAAATATTATCTTTATATCATCAATAAATGTTTTTCAATTAATACTCACAAACATTTCAGATTCTGACAAATAAAGAAAAAAGTTTCCAAAGCCTTTAAAAAAATGACATACAAAACATATAACTTATAATATAACTTCATATCACTGACCACTGATGACCCGAACAGTGTGGTCATCACTGCAACCAAGAAACTGAATTTTAATATGAGCCGTGCACCACTAATGGTCTAAGATTACTTGCTATTTTGTCTTCTAAACTTCTATTTTGTCATCTCCACTTCATGTACGCTACTCCCAGAGAAACAATGTCTGCCATTACATGCATTACATGCAACAGAGAACAAATAACTGACTAACACAAAGAGTATATGTATTTTTTGAGCCACGAGAAGAACAAAAACAACAACAAAAAACAAAGACAAAACAAACCACATCAGCAAACTCCAACCCACATTTCTCTCTCATTGTTTCTTGTTCTGTCTTCCAATCACTTCCACGGTCTGCTTGTCATCCATCGCAACAATGCTCACTAATGACACACCAGGCTGCTGACATGTCTTATCAGCTTTACCGGCATATGTTACAGGCCTCTGCGTGTAATCAGGGAAGTTTCTCTCTCTTTTTTTCCCTCATCAGACAGAGCGAGTGGCATGGCTGTCAACAAGACTGGAAGCAAGAAAAGACACGGACCCTCATCACTACTAAACTAGCATGAAACTGCCTTCCGTCACGGATTAGCCAGCCAACACTTTTCATTACCTGCCATTCAAAGAACAGTATTTATAATGGCAGGGGGTGCATGTGTGCAGGCGCTGTGTGTGAAGAACACACTCCTACAAGCATCCGAGCTGGTTACTTCCAGAAATCAAGCACCTATGGCATACATAGAACCAATACAAAGGCAATGAATAAGGATACATCTGAACTATTTTGATGGTACAATAGCAAAGAAAAAGGCTATGGTGAGGCATTTTGTGTAATTCTAATGTCAAGCAAAGTGATTAAAGTACAAAAAATGACATTTTAAAGTAATAAATAGCTTGTTCATAATAAAATTCTACAAATTCCTTCAAAATATTCTCATGTTTTCTAGTAATTTGCCATTTTCTTCTGTCCAAATATTAATTTAAGAAAACAAAATGGTAATAAAAATGTTGTTCATGTCACTCAAATTAAATTCAATTAAATTCAGTTTTATTTGTATAGCACTTTTCTCAATCATTATTGCTTCAAAACAGCTGGTTATTAGTTACTATAACTATATTAGTTACTAATACTTTAACTAATTATCTAATAACTAATTACTAATAACTTTATCAGCAAAAGTTATTATATATAAACATAGTTAGCCTGCAGTTTTATATTATATATAGGCATTGTCTATGTTTAATGAATGGAAGTGAAACCTTGATAATCACGGCACGACACGATTTCCTGCATGATTATGACAACTGCCATTAAGAGTAATTTGTTCAGTCATGTCATTTTAAATGCAAATAGGAGACTTTTATATATCTTTGTTATGACAACCAAATACATCACAACATGACACAATACATTACAATGTCATAAAATGTCATCTTTGTTATGACAACTTAGCATAATCTAGACAATGCAACATAAACTGTAATAAATTGGTCATAAACATGATTGTCATGAGGCAACTATAATTATACACAATTGTAACTGTCATGAATTTAACAATACATTTTTTTCTTGAACTTGTTTTTATAATGTCATTAAATATTAACATTTTTAAGAAACTTTAATGACAAATTTAATGACAAATAAGCAGAAAAATATTCATCAAAGTTATTTTGATCTTGTGACAATAATGTTTATGACATATTTTTGTGAATAATTATGTTGTCTTGGTAATGTCAAGTTGCCATGATGAAGACGCTGACATGTCTTGCTGTCTTGGTAACGTACAGTTAAAATGAAAAAGACAAAGGTTATGATCTATTTGGTTATGTCAAGCTATCATAAAGGCATCTCGAACAATGCCATCTTTGCATTTAAATTGTCATGAGCATGCATAAAATTTCCTTCATTCATGACATGCATCTTATTCATGACACGAATATTTATTTAAATGTGCTGCCTGAACCCTGGCTTTCTCTGAATTAGAAATTTCAATATATTGCTTATCCTGCCTGAAAATGCCATAAAATATGACATGTAAGTAACAGTTTACAAACAAATACACCAGAAACTAATCCTGTGCAACTTAGCAATAAAGTGATTTTAGCTGCTCTTTTGGTAGTGAAAAAGCTCACCATTTGACAGTTGTTTAGAGTGCAATAAGCAATAGACATGGGCCGGTATAAGTTTCAGACAGTAATAACCTTGGATAAAAATACCACAGTTTCACTGTATTGTGATTACTGTTTTAAAATAAGTTAGTCTGAGAAAAAAACAACTTTTTTTACACCATTGAACACAATATATTTTATTCTATGGAACATGTACAATATTTTGGAACAGTAAACATGCCAGGCTAAATTATTAAAATCATTGACTTCTGCTTGCTTTATTAATTTCATAAACACAGATTTATTTACAACACATAAAAAACATTTTTTAAAAAGTCTTACATATACCTTAGGAAAGGTATAACAGAAATTGTTGACTTTCCCAAACCGGTTCCCAGACCTTGAAAGCGGTTATCGTCCCAGAATGCCTAATGAGCAATCCAGCCATTTTTACAGATCAGTGGGTTAAATCAGCATGCAGAAACATAGCGTTATTATGGCAAGCCGTTTTGACTTTTATTCATTCTCAGGATATGTATTCTTGATATCAACAATTCAATACTTGATATCAAAAATGTTAGTTCTTGATATCAACAATTCAGTTCTTGATATCAAAAAAGGTAATTGTTGATATCAAAAACTGAATTGATTTCAAAAATTAACATTTTTGATATCAACAATTCAGTTTTTGATATCAACAATTGAATTTTCACGAGTTAAATGTCACCATAGGCTGCCATTCAAATTTAATTGTTGATATCAAGAATTGATTTCTTACTAGTTGAAATACAATTCTTGATATCAATAAATACATTTTTGATATGAAAAATGTAATTGTTGATATCAATATTACTTTTGAACTAGTAAAGATGTTCATTCTTGATATCAACAATTGGTTTGTCACTAGTGACAATGTTAATTTCTGATATCATAAATATAATTGTTACTAGTGAAATTATTCATTTTAGATATTAAAAAATTACTTCCCTAATTGCTGATATCAGAAATACATTTTTAGATATCAGAAATAACAAATGTAATGTGTTGAAATATAATTGCAGATATCAAGAATGAACATCTTTACTAGTTGAAAAGTATTTCTTGATATCAACAATTTAATTCCTAATATCAACAATTAAATTATTGATATCAAGAATTGTATTTCAACTAGTAAGAAATCAATTCTTGATATCAATATTAAATTTGAATGGCAGCCTATGGTGACATTTAACTAGTGAAAATTCAAGTGTTTATATCAAAAACTGAATTGTTGATATAAAAAATGCAATTGTTGATATCAACAATTTAATTGTTGATATCAACAATTAAATTCTTGATATCAAAAATGTTAATTTTTGATATCAACAATTACCTTTTTGGATATCAAGAACGGAATTGTTGATATCAAGAATACATATCCTGAGAATGAATAAAAGTCAAAATGGCTTGCCATAGCGTTATATCCATGAGATACAGTATACTGAATGGTCAGATGTACAGTAGTAGCTAGTCACTGTAAAACTGTGTCAAATACAAGTTCACACAATATAGTAAAACACACAATGCAGAAAACAATGAAAGTTTTTTTAATGTTTGTGTTGCCCACTCACAGGTGTCTACATATAATAAAGTCTCCATCTTTCATTTCACCTTCATATGCTTCTGTTGGCTCAATATCCACATCTCCTTATTAATGTTCTGTTCTCCTTTTGGTCATGTGTCTCTATAGCTCTGATCACAAATATTCAAATCAGTCAGATGTAAACTTTTTCAACAGATGAAGTGAAGTGCACCCTGTAAAAACAGACTGACCAGGCCGAGAGGAAGAAATGGAGAGATGTTCACAGCAGTTGTCTTTCAGATCCCCCAGCAGCAGCTGCTGCCTGGGTTGCTTAATGGTCTTTTCATGCTCTCTGACACTGAGTGTCTCTTTGTAGGCCACTAGCTGGGGACACACTATAATATTACTCTATCTACTGCAACTGCACACTATGAGGAGAAAGCACTCAGAAAGCGTTACTGAAGCCCAGCAGTTCATTTTTGAATACAGAGCTACTGTACCACAGGGAGTCTATATTAGTGTCACAGCAAAATCAAAATGAACTTGTTGACAGATAGTGATAGCTCTTTGCATTTGGAAGCCGGAAATTAATATATTAGCTGATAAATACCAATCCAGACATGGATATTTTTTAATAATTATTTATTTCACCTTTATTAGATAGGACAGTAGAGAGAATTGACAGGAAAGCATGGGGAGCAGAGAGAGGGGAAGGATCGGCATAGGACCGCAAGGCGGAATCAAACTCGGGTCGCTGCGAGCACCGAAGTGCATGTGTCAACGCCACTATATCACTGGCACCGACCCAGACATGGATTTTAACCAGCATGATTACTAAAACAAAATACAAACAAATACAGTAGAGTATTGATTTCACTTTAAAAGCTTAACTGTAGAAAACTACAAGGAAACAAGATATTTCTATTCCCAGAATCATTAGCAAATTGCTAAACTCTTTCAAAAGCATGAATCTGCTGTGTGTGAAAATCAAACCCCTCATGGGAAATAATGCATCATTTATTAGACAAATGTAACTGTACAGCGCTAAAATTGACAATTCTTTTTTTTTCTGAAATATTATGCCATATATTATTTTTTAAATCGATATGAATTTGTCATATTTAAATCATAATTCCCCCCCCCTAGCCTATTCCCTAAATGATTAAAAGACTTGAATTTTATGAATTTAACTTTTTAATTTAATATTGACTATAACATTTTTTTCTATTTCTATTTTTTATTATTTTCATTTAGATTTAGTAATTTTGTCATCTTTCAATATTTTGTCTTCCTTAAAACATTAAATACAATTTTCTTTTACGTTTTCAATTGATTCAAGCAAACATGATCTTTAATATTTTAGTTTTGCTACCAATTGCAACACTAGATATTTCAGATTTATTTCATCTGACTCCCACCTTTTTTTTACCAACTAAATATGTTCTGTCAAGGAGAAATATGATGCTGTGTTTCTTAAGAGCAATCATGATACACACACACACTCAGTTGGCCCATCTGCCAGGTGACGCTTGGTCTCCTCAGCAATCATACCTCACCATGGCTTGCCCAATCTGTCCCACCACAAGTGAAATGGCAGAGAGCCACATACCAGTAGCTTATTAACAAACTCAGCTAGCAGCAACTCTCCACAGCTCTCAACCAAATGCAGCATCCTGTTTATAACACATCTCCTCACAACCATTATATGTTCAACCAAAAGATTCAAACTCTCAACATAATGTAACAAAAAAATAATAAATAAATAATGTGTAGTTATTAATCACATGGTATTTTTTTCCATAGTATTTTTTAATCCATGTTCTCATTGCCCTTGACTGTGGATCAGTACCTGTATGAGCAGGTGTGACCATCTCAATGAATGTTAAGCTAAATATGGTGACTCTGCAGGCATTAAAGAGTGCCAAGTTTTGCAGAAGGGAGGCTTTGGCAGCAGCATTAAAATCTATTGGTAAATTGTCAACAGAGTGGTTTGCTCTTTTATTGGCCAATCAGAAATCAGGGCAATTAGAAATAGTGTTTTGCATGAATTTTAAAGTATAATAGTGTATCTTAGTGTAAGTATATCAGTAATAGCCCTGTCAAATGATACAAATGTTGAATCTTGTAACAGGAATTTAAAATGTTAAAGAATTATCCAGTGTAATCTGCATTATCAGCTTCTCTGGATGTATTAGTTATTACTTTGAGTTAAATGTTAACATTTGCTTTATAAATCTAATCAGAAACATTTTCCAAAAGACATTATAATTTGAATGGCATCTGCGCTTATGTTAGTCTGTTTTTTATTATTCCTGAGGTTTCCATAATCCTGGACCACGCCGTATCCTGAGCAGCTGCTGTGGTGGTCATGGAGGAGTGGAGAGCATGAGACCGATCCTTGTAAGACCTCAGTGACAGACGGGTCCTCGCATTGTGACGAGTCCTCGCATTGTTCCTGAAGGGCCAGCCTGTTCACCAGCCGGTGACCCCACTTGTGGCTTCTCTGCAATGGACGTCCTGCATTCTGCAGCCTCCGGCGCCTAGACTGCAGCTCTGCACAAGACGTTAGGCCATAGGAGAAATGGTCGTGCCCAACTGAGCCTGGTTTCTCTAGAGGTTTTTTAATTCTTCACTTTCGCCAGTTGGTGAAGTTTTTTCATCGCCGCTGTCGCCTCTGGCTTGCATGGTTCGGGACCTGTAGGGCTGCGCATCGATGGATTAATCTTCAGTGTTTGGACTCTCAGCAGTGAATATTAAACCACGCTGAATTGAACTAAACTGAACTTTAACACTGAAAACTGAAAGACACTGTTTCAATTTTTTATAATGCATGTGCATTTATAATGCATTTATAATGCATAATCTACATTGTAAAAGCGCTATACAAATAATGATTAATTAAATTGAATTGAATTTTAAAAAATCTTCCAAAATTCAATTAAAAATATTGTAATTTAAAACATTATTTTCTAGAAGAAGGCAAATGGTCATTAAAAAAAATTCATTTGTTATATCTGAAAATCAAGATTATTCCACAAATACAAACTTCTTAAAGCAATAGTTCATCCAAAAATACAAATTTAACCACTTTTTACTCACACTCAAGTGAATCCAAACTTTTATAAGTTTCTTATCTGTTAAACACAAATGTTTTGAAAACCTGTAACAACAGATTTCCAGCTTACTTTGAAATATCTTCTTTTCTCTTCAACAGAAAAAAGAAACTGTAAGAGGTTTGTGAAAGTACAGGGAAAAGTAAATAATGACAGAATTGTCAGTTTTGGTTGAACCGTCTCTTTAACGGGTGTTAAATTTACATTTTGATGTTTAAATTGTTACATTTATATCGTGTTGTCTAAAAATTTGTATAAACAGGTCTGTAAACATGGCTCCTTCAAGTTATTTTATGAAAATAAAAAACTAGATTAACCAAAAAGCAAAATCACAGACTCATGTCTCAGTGGAGTTATGGTACTGTATGTACTGGAAGATCCCCATATACTGTAGCTTGAGTCAACGGATTGTTTAATCTCCTCAATTTCTTCCAAAATCCAAGATTAAAATTAATATTAAACAACTACTAACTTACAATGGTGAAATATAACAAGTTTCTGACTTAAGAGCCACTGGGAACTTTTCCGCCTGTGTTTGCACATTAAATAAAAATGTTGTACATAAAGCATAATAATGAACAATATTTCTACAGCATTTATTAATCATAGTTCAACACTTACAAATTGTGACAAGCTGATTTTCAGAAGGGAACTTATAGCACCCAAACACCATCCATGATTGTTGAACAACTTTATTTCCATTAACGTTAACAAATATTAATAAATACTGTAATAAATGTATTGTTCGTTGTTGATTCATGTTAGTAAATACGTTAACTAATACATCCTCATAAAGACTTACCCTCCAATTGTGTTTAAATAAGCTGAAAATGAAGTGTCCGATAACTGGCTTAACATCAAAATATAGCAGAACCGTTTTCATCATTGATAATAAAGATGTTCCTTTAGCACCATATCTGCATATCAGAATGATTTTTTAAGGACCATGAGACACTGACAGCTGGAGTAACAGCAGGTCAAGTAAAGTAACAGTATGAAAGGAAAGGAAAGGAAGGAAAGGAAAATGAAAGGCTATCTTATCACTAGAATACCATATATCAAAATAGAAAATGGTTATCATCATCAGTTATCAGTAGTCAAAAACTAAAAACTCACACCCCACATGGTAAATTCATACAGAGATAACACAGATATCATTTTACTTTGGAAAAAACGAAATGATGTGGTTTTATCAAAGATTTTCAAGAACAAGTTGCTTTTTCAGTAAATCAAACAATTCATGCCTAAGTGTTTAAGTGGGGATGTTTTCATTTCCAAGAATGTCTCTCCACTACATGCCTGTGGACACTATTTGCATTTTCATGACAATACTATAAACAAGCAAAGCCCGGTGATCAGGCCAGAGATGAGCAGTTTGCTGTAACCACAGTGTTTGGAGTGTTTGTGTGAATGCTGCTGAGGGCTTCCTGAGGCTTCACAAATGTCCTCGCTAAGCAAAGTTTGGATCCATTATCTGAAACCAAACAACAACACACACTGGGATATAAACAGGAGAACATGAATATAGACCTGTCTTCTTCTTTCCTGATGCCAAGACTGGGGGATTTTTTTTTCTTTTTGTTCTGCTGGGTGTTTTTTTCCTGACAGCTCCTGGCAGGAATCCCCAAACCTCAGCGCCTAACCACATTTTAACATTCTCAGTCACTCGCACGTCTCTTTTTCTTTTACGCTCTCACTTTCGCTGAATTGTTATGCATACACTGAGCCAACTCAGGGCCTGAGCCAAAACAGCATTGCTTTGCAGAGTAAAGCTGACACGTACACGTAAGAGTGCATATAATATAATACATACACACATTTGCATAAATTGTTTACAGGGACACTCCATAGACGTACTGTACTATACCCAACCCACAGAGGAAACATGCATGTGCCAAATTTTAATTTAAAAAGACCCCGTTAAGTAATATTTTTAAGCGTTTTGAATTACAGGGACATGAGGTGTGTCCCTGTAAACCAACTTAATAGAGTACAATAAGTCATAACCATGTCATTATACAACTTTGTGTCACTGTAATGTAAACTACATACACCACACACTAGTGTTGTTACGATACTGAAATTTCTAACTTCAATATAATAACAAGAAAAATTTATATTTGATACCAGTTTTGATACAGTGAGGAACTCCCTCGCCCCACCCCTTCCCCCCCAAAAATAGTATATACTTTTTAGTTGTATTAAAGAGCTAGAATATGAATATGAGGGCTAGAATGTGCTAGAGGGCTAGAGTTCACTTGTTTAATAAAAATATTTGTGATTGAAACATTCAAAATGTTAATAAGTGCCTTTAAAATATAAATAAATAAACTACACAATATTTTGCATTTCAAGAAAAAAATTATATTATAGTAGGCCTATGCCAGCAGTCAAAAAAGCACAAAAAATGTATATATATACACATGCCCGAGCCACCTCAGCTGACTTTTCTCCATGTGGAGGAGCAGCAGATCTACTGAACTCCGAGCTCATCTCAGGTGACCGAGCTCCTTACCCTATCTATAAGGGTACGCCCTGCCACCCTGTGAAGGAAACTCAATTAGGCCGCTTGTATCCGAGATCTCAACGCTATCTCACGGCAATTCATAACTTTTCAATTAGTGGCTAATTCGTATGAATTCGGACGATCTAATTCGTACAATTTAGTACAATTTGCTCATCACCCAATGACAGTTGGGTTTAGGGGTGGGGTTGGGTTGGGTGCCACGCCTCCTTTTTTAAATCGTACATTTTCGTACGACTGAACTCATTAAAAATGGCAAAACGTAAAATGCTTAAGTTTTCTCGTGAGATCAGGATGGAAATCTTGTCCCTTCCATCATGACCCAAAGCTCATGACCATAGGTCAGGGTAGAATTATAGATTGACCGGTAAATAGAGAGCTTTGCCTTTCTGCTCAGCTCCTTCTTTACCACAACAGACCAGTACACTGACCGCAGTACTGCTGCCACTGCCCCGATCTGCCAACATACAGTCTAAAACACTAAATAACGAAATTATATAATCTTACTTTTAAATTAAAACTATATCGATTTAGCAAAACTGCGCCACTGACAAGCCAACCGCAGAAAAACAAAAGCAACCACAGAAAGCAGAATCCACGGTGATCACTTTTTCCAAAGTTATGCTTTTCTTTATTGTGTACTAATTGTTTAATAAATTAATAATGAAAAGGGCTACAAGAGTGATTCAAGTATGTGTGTGTGTTTTTTTTTCTCTTCTGCAACTATTTGTGTCATTTGTTTTAACACTGAAGCCGCTCTCGTCCAAAACTGAAAATTACGTAGTCTACCTGGTGAAAAGTGGTGAAAAGTCCACCTGTGTTGTATGGTTTTCTGAATATTTTCTCAAAACATTCTCTGACAAAAAAAGATTAAACACAAAACAACAGGAAATTCTCGAGCACACCTCATATGTGTAATGCGTGCTTATGTTGAAAAGCAGCAATCGACCACACATAAATTACATCTCAAGACTCATTACATGAGGAAGAACTGGTTTGTAATTACCACCATCTGCTTTAAGAATAGTGTAAACGTTTTTACCACAACCAATTATGGTTAAAGAAAGATGACTGTGGTTAAAAAGCTGTTTGTCCAGGTGAAGTATGAGGTTAGTGAGCTCTGAAATCACTTCTCCAGCCTGCTTCTCTACATCACAATAATGAGGGATTTTAAACAAAGACAGAAAACATAAACAGACCAAAACACTCTCTCAGAAAGGAAATCAGAAGAGGCCAGAGTCGTTGTCAAGAGACCAGCATAATAAAAGAAAAAAAGGAATTAATTACAGGATCAACACACCTGTAGCATGCTGAGGTTAAGAACACTTCATCTGTTTTGCAAAAAAAAAGAAAAGACATTTATTTAAATTAGCATCTTTTTCAGTTTCACGAATAACATTTTCATCAACCAGACCTTTTAAAGTTAATCTTTAGCCAATTTAAATCCGCAAACATATTCTGCTTGTTTGCAATTAAAACCTTCATAAAAGGAATAATAAAGAAAAAAAAACTGTAATAAATTCTTGATACTTAATATTTTAAGTTTTCATTAAAAACAGACAGCCAATCAGAATTCTCTTGACTTTAAGAGTTTTAGTATACATAACAACAGATGGCAAACTACAGTGTGTGCTTATTACTAAATGTCACCATGCCCTGGTGTAGAAGTTAACATAAAAAAAATGCTGTAGATAAATAATTAAAATGCAGTATAGTAGTATAATAAATAGTTTTAATTCTTATAGTTTGGGTTGTTAGTTGGGCTATTTGGGTTAATATTCTTAGTAAGACACTTAAAGTTGAGGTTCCACAAAAGGTTCTTAATAGTGAAATGTAGATGCTCTGTGGATGTTTATCAAACTAAGAAAAAATTGTTATTTAAAGAAGTGTTAGCTAAAAGGCTTTTGGGAAACCAGAATAGTTCTTCTATGGCATCATTGTAACAAAATAGTGTTTCTATCATTTGCTGAACACAAAAGTGGTTAGTTCACCCAAAACTGAAAATAAACTCACCATTTACTCACCCCCGAGCAGTTTCAAACATTCAGGGGTTTTGGTTAAACACAAAAGAAGATATTTTGAAGAAAGCTGAAAACCTGTAACCACTAACTAGTAGGAAAAACAAATACAACATACTATAAGTCAATGGTTACAGTTTTCCAGCCTTCTATAAAACTTGTGTTTAACAGAAGAAACTTATAAAGGTTTGAAGATGTAAAGGATGAGTAAATCATCACAGGATGCTCATTTTTGGGTGAATTAAATCTTTAGTTCACACTACATGATTTTCATAATCGTCAGACCTCCATTGTTTTCACACTGCATGACTTTCAAGGGTAGCGTTCAGCTGCTGCGTTCACACTGCATGATGGATCAGTGACAGGATGCACACTACATGACTACAAAACAATGGTTGACAAGCCTGTTTTGCTCACAGGAGGTCAACAAATAATTCTGAACGTGCTTCTGCTGTGGCGGATAAAACAAATGCTTCTTAGCTTCAGTTTGATGTTATTGTAAAAGCTGACCTGTATCCTGCTCTCTCATTAACTGTTGGACATCACTAATGTTTTTCAGTCAGAACTCATTCACACAATATAATTTCGAATCACCGGTGTTGAAGATTCTCTCAAACCACATTATTGATCATTGATTTTCACTCACATAAACTAGCACCTCTTTGTCAGTGATTTTACTAAACCTGTGAGTGAAAACCAGGGCTAAAATGGAGTAGCATGAACTCAGCCTTAATGAAAATTAGGGGAACTTGGGACACAAAGTTTTCAATTTTAGGTAAACAGTCAAAATAATTAAACCATGCTTACAGGTTGAAGTGTTGCTTTATATACAAGATAGCATAACTTCACTAAAAACATTTCAGTGCCACAGATAAGACCTGATCTATTTACAGAAGCACCTTTAACCATTCCTCTAGCCAGCATCTGTTTACAAATTCCAAATAGAAATGATGGGAAATGAGCTTTATTGACTAACAGCAGCTAAGATGGCTCTCGGCAGAGTTGATCTCCTCAATGAGAGAAGCGCATTAAAGCATAAGTACCGCAGAGAGCAGCCAAAAGCAGCTCATTCAGCTCTTGCCCTCCCTTCATTAAACAGACAGGTGCTCGGGGCGACCGTAACACTAGCCCTGCAACCCAATCGGCTGCTAAGCCATTACCATGCCAGTGACTGTGACAAAGACACATCTGTTAATGCCCTGCGAGTGTCACCTGAATGTCAGCTGACGTCACGTGCCAAAATGTCCTTCTCTCCCAGAAAGCATTAAAGAGAGGCGGGTCAAATGTGTTGCTCGCACCTCGCAGCGAGATCAGGCACTACGGGTTTCCAATAACCATTTACTACATGCTAACAGAACTCACTGTAGTTTAAGAGTCACGAGCTTAAACGCGCATAGGATGCCAGGGCAGGGGCGCCAGACACAAGAGTAACATAGCACCATCGAGATCAAAATAGAGATGGCATTGAGATATTTTTTGAAAGAAATAACTACAGCATATTGGGCCCAAAGGATTTAGAATACATCAAATGTGTTTAGAAAGCATCATTTGGACATGAGAATGAGTAAGGATTAGATAATATGACTTTTTTGTTTTATTACAAGCTTGTAAGGAAGCAGCATGAACACGATCCAACAATTTTTACTATTACCACAGCAACACAATATCACAACACAATAAAAAAGCATCAGATCCTGACAGAATCATTGGTATCACAAGACAGAAGTCTGTAATATAAACAAAAGTTGTAACTAATCACAAAGTGCAAAAAAAGACTAATTAATTAATTTGCAATGAATCATTAATATTCAGATCAACATCACTCATTAAGAAAACTGATTGTTTTATTTATTTCTAAAATGTACTAGCACACTTTACAATCATTCAAACTGCAGCTTTAAAAATTACTACATTTACTTGAATTAATATGAATTAATTATCCTTTACTATACATCACATAAAACTCAAGTTAAATATAATCTGTGGATATTACCGTTAAGTAATTCTCAAATATATAAATAAGTGTAAATACACAGTGGAAACATTTTAAAACAAATACTTTCTTATATTCTTAATTAGCATGAAATGTAATTAATAACTTGATATTTAAAAATTTTTAAATGTACACTACCTGTCAAAAGTTTGGGGTCAGTAGGATTTTTAAATATTAAAATAATTTATATCCTGCTCACTAAGGCTGCATTCATTTCAGTAAAAATACAGCACAGATTGCAAAATTGTGAAATGTTATTGCACTATAAAATTACTGTTCAAATGTAGTTTATAATATAATAATTTCATTCATTCATTTTTGTGTCGGCTTAGTCCCTTTATTAATCCGGGGTTGCCACAGTGGAATCAACCGCCAACTTATCCAGCATATTTTTACGCAGCGGATGCCCTTCCAGCCGCAACCCATCTCTGGGAAACATTCATACAAACACACACACACTCATACACTACGGACAATTTAGCCTACCCAATTCACCTATACTGCATGTCTTTGGACTTGTGGGGGAAACCGGAGCACCCGGAGGAAACCCACGCAACCACGGGGAGAACATGCAAACTCCACACAGAAATGCCAACTGACCCAGCCAAGGCTCGAACCAGTGACCTTCTTGCTGTGAGGCGATCGTGCTACCCACTAGGCCACCGTGGCACCCCAATATAATAATTTATTCCAGTGATTTTAATTTTCAGCTTCATTACTCCAGTCTTCAGTCACATGATCCTTCAGAAATCACTCTAATATTAATTATTATTATTATTATTATTATTATTATTATTATTATTATTAATTTTGGTTTTATTATTATTATTATTATTGTTGTTGTTATTAATTTTGGTTTATTATTATTATTATTAATATTATTATTATTTATTATTATTATAAATTTTGTTTTTTATTATTATTATTATTCATTTTGGTTTTATTATTATTATTATTATAATTATTATTATTATAAATTTTGGTTTATTATTATTATTATAAATTTTGGTTATTATTACTATTATTATTATTATTAATAATAATTTTGGTTTTTATTATTATTAGTAGTAATTTTGTTTTTTTATTATTATTATTTATTTTTACTATTATTATTAATTTAAAAAAAACTAAACAAAACTGACCCCAAACTTTTGACCAGTAGTGTACAAATAAACAATGACAGCACTACCTACAGAATATCGCAAAAAAAGAGTTGACGTCAAAGTAGCAAAGTATTTGACACAAGAGGATCATTTAAAGATTACATATGTAGGGCCTCATGGTAGCACTGTATCATAGCGGGGGGCTGCCGACTCTGGCAGTGTGCGTTCCATTCCTCACAGCTGTAGCTGTGTAATTAAGACCTCTCTGGAAGTGACAGCATGAACTGGAGACATAAAACCCTCTCTTGCTCACTCTCTCTCTCTCCCTTCGAGCTCAGCTGTTTCCTCCCTTTGCTGTCACGAGCTGCTCTGTGCATGTGAGAGAGTAAAGGAGGGTGGAGAGCAGGCAGGGCTGACAGGTGTATTTATAGCATGCCAACGCATTCAATTGATAGATGTCACCTTGCTGCTGTAGTCCTGAGGGCACTGCACCAACCCTCCTGCGCACTAACAAGCTGCAAAGTGCTTTAAGGGAACACCAAGTGAGTGAGAGAGAGAAAGAAAAAAGCTGAGATGGTAAGGTAGATAAAGAGACAGGGGGAGGGGGAACAACAAGCGCTGCTGGCAGTTAAATGAACAAACAGAGAGAAGAGGAGAAAACGAGCGCAGTTCTCGGTTTCACCTGCCTGACTGCTTGTGCTGCTCATTAATTAAAGCAAAACCGCAACTCCCAAAGCTCCTCTGCTTCTAGGAATAGCATCACTCTAACGATCAGGCAATTAGCAGGGAGACACTGGATGATTTGTGCTGTTTGGACTACTGGATTGTGGAGTTCGGCTACTGTCTGTGTCTGTCAGCGTGTTGCACAATGCTAAACGTTTGCCGTTTCTGATTAAATACAAAAAATGTGTAACACAAACATAAAAGCAAAAATATACAGCCTTTCTTTTTAAGGACTTGTCTTTATTGGTTGAACTTAAAACATACACAATGAGTAACGTAGCCCAATTCATTAACAACCGCCTGTTCAAAGTATTCAGCATAACCGGTGTAGTCTAATTCATGAATTAATGAGTTATAAGACACTTTGATTTGAAACAAAATTACTTATTAAAGCAAAAGGTAAAAAATCCACAATTTAAGCAGCTGTTTTACTGTTTTTAAATGTATAAAATACTTTAATTTTAAAGGTCACACTTTATTTTGATAGTCTGTTTGTTGAATTTAAGTTACATCGCAACTAATTCTCATTAGATTATAAGTAGACTGTTAGGTTGGCGTTAGGGCTGGGGTTAGTGTAAGTTGACATGTACTTGCAAAGTTTCTTATAGTCAGTTAAATGTCTGTTGAATGTCAGTATCAAGCGATATTAAATAGACAGTCTACTAATACTCAATTGGACCATCGAAATAAAGTGTTACCATTTTAAATTCTTAAAAACAATTTAAAAAAAAAATCTGTGACAAATTGAAAAAAAACATTTGCACCAATAAAATTGACAATATTACGTTTTCTTTTGTTTTTTAATTGTATTCATGATCAAATAAATACATGTAACCTCGATGTGCATAGGAAACTAATTTTGAAACCCAGCACTTCTGTAACATGGTTGCTTTTCAGATGACCCGAGTTCGAGTCTGTCTCTCCAACTTTTCTTGTCAGTACTCTCAGTAACTATCCTGTCTCAATGAAGGCAAAACTGCTCTGGGCAATGTTCTGCTCGAAAACTCTGGGTCCGGCCATCTGTGTGGATGTAAATTTAGCATACACAACCTACATTGCAGACCAGGTACATCCTTTTATAACAATGGTGTTCTCTGGTGAAAGTGGCCTCCTTCAGCAGGATAATGACAAACTCCCCAAATCTCGATCCAGTCGAGCATCTGCTGTACTGTTTTTGCTTGACAAACAAGTTTCATCCAGAGCACTCCACCTTGCAATCTACAGGACTTGAGAAATTAGGTGCATCCCAAATCACATACTTGTGCACTATTCTACGCCATTTTGTAGTATAAACAGTGTAAGTAGTGCGTTCACACTGAAAACTCTACAAATAATAAGTGCACTTTAATTACCCGGATGATGCACTCATTCCACCGGTAAAATAAAGTGTGTAATGATGGACACTTCATGCACTGAACGACCGCAGCTTTGCACATGTAATGGAAAGGGCGGAGCTATCGAGCGCACATGTTGGATAACTTTATTTATTTTGGATTGTGAAAGCAAAATTCTCCTACGAGTGATTATAGCGCCTCCCGATGGTGAATGCGGTTATACTCATGCCAGGTATTATTTGGTATTTTTGTCATTTATTTCACTACTTTGGCAACCGTCAAACGCCATCAAGGAAACGGTTTGAACTTACGCTTAGTAAAAACAGCCATTAATGTTCCTTCTGGGACAACACTACATACATATACTATGCTGTTGAGTGTGTAAGTGCATAAGTACATAGTACATAAGTGCATAGTGTATAGTGTGTCATTTAGGACGCAGCTATTGTCTGTTTAACATTTTGGAGCCAGGTATCATCACAGGACACCGTCAGACGCAGTAGACTAAAAGCATGTTAGGCTGGCAGGTGGTCATAATGTTTTGGGCCGCTTGAGTATATTGACTTACTATTTTTAGAATAAATTTAGAAAGTTCACTACATAATGTGTAGACTTGATCGAATGACAAACTTATAAACTGACACTGACCTGACAGATTTAAATGTGCACTGATCTACCCATATCCAAAAACGTGCATTCCTGACGTGCCATAATCACTATGCCAACCGTGTTTACATGACCTTTTAATGCCAATTTAATTGTTTTAGTCCAACTGAAATCAAATCTTCGGGATCATGTGAGCAGAGTGGAGGTCATGAATGTCCTCTTGTGTTACATCTCTCCACAGCATTACACAATGCTACACATTATCCCGTAAACACATTAGACAGTTTCAGATAAAGTGAGAGTGTAGCGCTGAGCCAGTGGTGTTGGAGCTGCTGAAATAAAAGGCTGTCAGAATGATTGTGTTGACATTGCTTTAAGTCAGCATGTCACCTGAGCCCAGATTCCCGAGTCTCAGCTCGATCCAGTTGAGGGATTGGGTGTCAGCGCCGGCGAGCTCTCTCAAAATACACTCAGGCTAAATTGGAGGTTTGGGAAGGCCCGACGGTATATGTCAAGACCCTGAACTGCCATTTCCACACCTCTAACACTCTCTTGGCCCACACTTACATCTTCAGAGGCCAGGAATACTCTGCTTAAATGAAACCCAGTAAGATCAGCAGGTATTTAATGTCGCTGGTAAGCTATTAGCTTCAATAACACTCATAATGTCACATTACAGTTGCTTCTGCGGTTGGTTTTCCTGTGATGTCAAGTGTTGGTGTGTCTGTGCAGACTAAACCTACGTATCCTGTTAAAGGCAGTCTGGATGTGTTAGTGTGTGTGTGTTTGTGTCCCTAGATGGCATAGCACCACTGTGTTTATTATCCGCAGGCCAGGAGGTGGAAGAAGAGAGAAAGAGAGAGGAGGGAAGGCAGACAGAGAGGATACACTATCTCTGTGCTGACATGTGTCACCGGCCTCAGCTGCTTCTGGTACTCTACTGTCAGAGAGCGATAGAAACCGAGATAAGCAGACAGAAAGAGAAACCGTAAAGTGCAGAGAGATATGAGGATCGACCACAGCAATACAAATACCACCACCAACCTTTGATCCATCTGCTAGTCCATCTGTCTGTTTGTCCATTCACTGACTCCTTTTTTCGGCCTGTCCTCCACTGCCCTTTCCTCAACTCTGTGCTAACCAGAATGCCATGCTATTCCTGCTGGCTCCACCAGCTCACATAGACGTGAGCCATGTGCCATGCCCAAACAATGTGCCACATTAGCTGCTGCACTCGCATCCAAGGAACATTTATAGAATGAATAAGCTAAATTATTTTTCTTTTTGAAGAAAGCAGTATAAATAGGTTGTTTATACTTCTGAGAATTGTTAAACTGAGATCTGTAGTTTGATTTACAGTAATGTCTTATTGACTTTAAATGATAGGTTACTAAAACACTCCGCATAAAATGTTTATAATAACGGCAAAAGAGCTACTCTGCACTGTGCAGTCAATGTGTCATGCAAAGATATCAGTATATCACTGCAAAGGTATTTCAAACATATTTTTACTCCTGACAAAAATGAAAAAGAACTTCACTACGAGTTTCTCAAGGCATTGAATCATGTTCAGTATCTTGAATGTTATATGTGAACAAGTGCAAGCATGAGCAATACAGTAGTTCACTTAGTTTCAGCCACCCGAGTCACTTACAATGGATTCTGAATTCTGACTCTTGAAAATAAGTAATTAAAATAAGCTAAACAGAAATATTGTAAATACAATAGTAACATAAAACATTGAAAATATAAAGGTGACAGAAGCTAAAAGCTAAAATAAACTAAATACTGAAGATTTACAACCTAATAAATAATACCATATGCGCTGCCTGATTAGAAAGTCACACACTAATATTTTGATAGACCACCTTTAGCTTTGATTAAGGCACGCATTCATCATGGCATCATTTCAATATGCTTCTGTACTGTCGCAACATTTATTCTAATCCAGAGTTGCATTCAGTTTTTGCCAAGATCTTGTTATTATGATGGGAAAGTCAGATTTGTGCAAATCTTCTCCAGTAAATCCCAAAGATTCTCAATAGGGTTAAGGTTTGAATCTTCCCTGGTGGAAAATCCATCTGACCGATCCAAAAAATGAAGTCTCGTGCACCCTAAACCACTAGTTCACAATTTTAAACTGATGAATACTGACATTGTCATCTTGTTGTAACATGCCTGTGCCATCGGGGAAGAACAAAATCCATTGATGGAATAACCTGGTCATTCAGTATATTCAGTTGGTCATGCTTTGGGCACGTAATGTTACTGAACCTAAACATGACAAACTGCAGCCGCCCCAGATCACACCACTGCTCCCACAGGCTTGTACGGTAGGCACTAGGTATGATGGGATCACTTCACTAATCTCTCTTAACCTGATGTGGAACTCTGGAACATTATAAATCTGGGCTCTGACCACATGGCCTTCTTCCATTGCTCCAGTCGAATATTTATGCTCCCTAGCAAACTGAAGACTTTTTCAGATTAGCTTAACTGATAAGTGGTTTTCTTAAGGCTACACAGCTTTTTAGTCCCAAACCCTTGAGTTCCCTTCACATTTTGAGTATGTGGAAAGGCTCATACTTTCACTATTAAATATAGCCACGAGATCTACTGTCGTTTTTTTACAATTTAGTTTTCAATTATGTTTAAGTGACTGCCAATCTTGATCATTCAAGATTATTTTCAAGCACATATCTTGAATGAAACCTCCTCAAAGACAATAGCTTCTCTAATCTTTCCAGTTATTAATATGGTTTAATATTCACTGCTGAGAGTTCAAACACTGAAGAATAATCCATCGATGCGCAGCCCTACAGGTCCCGAACCATGCAAGCTAGTGGCGACAGCGGTGGGGAAAAAACTTCAACAATTGGCAAAAGTGAAGGATTAAAAAACCTTGAGAGAAACCAGGCTCAGTTGCACACGACCATTTCTTCTATGGCCAAACGTCTTGTGCAGAGCTGCAGCCTAGGCCCTGGAGGCTGGAGAACGCTGGGCGTCCATCGTGGAGAAGCCCACAGAATAAACATCCTTTCCACAACTTCCAACATGGTCGTTTAAGAAATGAGAAGCAACCCTCTCCATCAGTCAGGGTTAAAAAAATTGCTACCAGCTGAAACATAATTATCAATGCAGTAATTAACCAATAAGAGGCTCTTACCTATTTGCTTAATTATATCGAAGTAGTGACATTTTTTTTTGGATGAGCATTGTTTATTCATTCATTCTTTTTTCTTCGGTTTAGTCCCTTCATTCATCAGGGGTCACCACAGCAGAATGAACCGTCAACTTATCCAGCACATGTTTTACACAGCAGAAACCCTTCCAGCTGCAACCCAGTACTGGGAAACATCCATACATACTAATTCACACAATGGCCATTTAAGTTTATTTAATTCACCGCATGTCTTTGAACTGTGGGGGAAACCGGAGCACCAGGAGGAAATCCACATGAACACAGCTGACCCAGCTGGGACTCAAACCAGTGACCTTCTTGCTGTGAGGCAACAGTGCTAACCACCGAGTCAACCGATGGCGGTGAACATTGTATATATACTAAAACAGCTAGGACTCATAGCGTAAATGCTAGAATAAATGATATAAAATTATATAATAATATAATAAATTATATAATATTTATCAATTAAAGTATCTAACAAATAAATATTTGTTTTTGTTGCATTTATTTCAAAGGTTAGCATAAAATAATTATCAAAGCAAAGTTCATTTTACACATAAGAAAAGTGTATTCAGACATGACTTAAATTACAGCACAAACTTGGTGTTCGCCCAAAGAAACAATATGAAAATTCAGCCAGGAATATTCTCAGAGGTTTTGAATAAAAACCCCAGACCTTTCCAAATTCTGCCAAAAACAGAGCTTTATTTTCTGTGTGTGTGTGTGTGTGTGTGTATGTGTGTGTGTGTGTGTGTGTGTGTGTGTGTATGTGGCTATGAATAGATGATCGATTAAAGAAGAAAACGATCAAATGAAGTGATGAATGCAATGACTTTCCATTAGACATCAAAGTAAATCATCTCTTGAGGTTGGGGTGTATCTTCTGTATTAAAGCACCACACTGTTCATGTGAGCTCAGGATAGAGTTACTCTTTTGGGACAATGAGCACATTACCATGAGAGCGCAGGAATGCTAATGTACTGTTAATTATGAGCCTGTGTAAATGGCCTGCTCAAATGTTCTCTGTGAACCCCCACCTCCCCCCCACACGGTGTCATAAGCAAACATAGTGCAAATCACACTGCTGGCCAATATCCTGAGCATGCAGTGTGTAACTGGTTTTTGGAGAGCGTGTCCTTCCCCTCTCCATCTGAGCGGCCAGTAGCATGCTGGGACTTCGCCAGCAGCAATCATAGTTCCCAGAAAGGTGCTTACGTTATAGCCCCTCACCAAAAAGCATCTGGCACACACGCACACACACACTGAGGGTCATGTTTGTCTCGGGTGTGAAAATAAGATCCCTTGCCTCTGTAAATGCCTTTTAGCAGCAGGGCAGTTTAAAGCTTTCCAGCTATGCCAGGACCTCTCAGCCTAAACCCCCTCATTAGCAACAGGGGACCTCATATTTGCAGCCCAGTTTAACACCAGCTAGATTTACACTTAGTAGGCTGCCACCTCGCCAATTCCTAGCTGGGTCACCTCCTCAGACCACTTTGTTTGCTTCTTGCGTGAACTAAATGCAGATGAAAAGGGTCTACACATTACTTTTTCTACCGCATGTGTGCTTCTGGAGTTTGAAAGCTTCGAAAATGTTTATAGAGTGTTTATATTTGAATACACAAGAAGGTGGGAAAAAGCTATTTATTTTTTATACATTTATACTACACACTTTTTAAACCTGGGACCTACCAAGCCAATATTACAGAACTAGCACTGACGAAAGTCATCTTTGTTGTCTTCTCATGCTTTCGTCCCGTTTGGACCAAAAAGCTCCATGTGAACACACCAAGTAAGGCTGTGTCACCTTTTCACTCTCTTCTATAGAGATGCACTGGAATCGCAGAAGTTATCAAAGCACGTATTTATTAACAAAGACACTTACTACAGGCATTGGACATATACACGCAGGGAATCACAGGGAAAACTTCACAGGAATAACGTTTAGAATGATGTTTGAGACCAGACAAAGAGCAAACTGAACACAGGAGCTTAAATAGACAGGACATCATTGAACTAATTACACACAGGGGTGATACACAGGTGAAACTCATGAAACTTACTAGTAGCGGAAACACAGAACACAGAAGCACATGAGAAATCACAGAAGTACACGGAAAAACCACACTGGGAAGTCACATGACAAAACAAACACAGGAACACCAGAATGTATCGTGCACGATATTTGAAAAACACGAAATTGCCATATATATATATATATATATAATGCATCTACTTTCACCAAATGACTCAATAGCACTACTTTAAAATTTATAGCCACCTATTATTTATAGGCTCACTTCTTGCCAACCATTAACAATCCAACCTGTGCTTCAATAAACTCTTAATTTGTTCCTTATTAACAGATATTTAGATAGTGTGGGTATTGGGTTAGGTTTTGTAAATGTTAAAATTACACTGCAAAGTCAACTGACCCAGCTGGGACTCGAACCAGCAACCTTCTTGCTGTGAGGCGACAGTGCTAACCACTGAGCCACCGTGTCACCTCTTGTCTATAAATGTAACTTTATTGTCTGTTTTGTTCCAATATCGTAATTGCAATTATAATAAAGCTTCCTAATGTCTAGTCACTGCTTTCATGAATGAGTCAATGTGTATGTGAGTGTTTCATAGGAGCAGAGATCTCAGACTGAAGTCACAGCACTGATGAGAGAGTGTCAGACATGCGGTGATAGTCTGATCTGCTTAAAGCCACTCATTCAGTTTCATTGACTCAACCACTCATCAGCTCAGAAACCTAAACCCACACACCAATGCACTGAAATACACTTTTACATGCACAGACATACATTTCAGTTATATAACACCTCTCTAGCTAATGCATGTCTTCACTAACTAATGTTCCAGTTTGAGCATACAAGTTTTCCTTTCGTTTTGACTATTTCAGAACATATGCTTCGTGCCCATTTTGTTTTATCCAACTTGTAAATACACATTTCCATTGTTATTAGTAGTTACATATCGTAATTTTTTGGGGGAATACACTAAGTCCAAGTTTTATCATCATCTGAAAAATTGCAATGTTACTACGCAATTGTAAAACATTAGTTTGGGGACAAAGTCGCACTTATATATAGCTGCTTATTAACATGGATATTACTAGCATGTATTATTTTAGATCCCTTGATCCATATCTAACCTTAACAACTACCATTGTACTAATTCCAACTATTAATATGGAACATTAACATAAGTAATTGTGTCATTAATAATTAAAAGCGAGACTAAAGTAATAAATATCAAGCAAGCAAAGCATACATTTGGACTGGTGCGAAATGAGAGAATAGCATGATTATCCGTGTAGCACACTTTACACTCAATGTAAATTACAGTTTTGTTCTAAAAAATGTGTTCAGGTTGCAGGTTTATAATAAATCTTTTAAGATTGAATGCACTACAACATCTGTTTGTTTTCATAGTAACAATAATGTTCACTTGTTATCATTTGTAAATTTACTAGCTAACATGGACTTAGCAACATATTCATTTTGTTACTGTTTATATGTATATTATAATATCCATGCAAAATAACACTGAATCTGAACTGGTTGTGGATAAAGGGGAACTAAAACTAATACACACTGTAATGTTTGTAAACATTTTGTTTTGCACAGTAGCCAATAGTAATTTATGTCTTAATTTCAAAAATACAATAGTGTACATCACTGCAACTTATATATGCTTTTTCTTCTCTCAACAAAGCGATTTTGACCCGGTGATACTTTTTAACCTTTTTCAAAAATATGGCAAAGAACTTTATTCTTTATTTTTATAGTTATAATTATTTGCTAGTAAAAGGGTTCATACACATTTTTACTACTAAAATTCAATTACTTTTCCATGACTTTTCCAGGACTTTCAAGTAAATTATCATAACCTAATGTTTCAAGTAATGTCTATAAAATAATGTCTATAAAATAATAAGAAAAACAATGCATGTTCAAAGTTACTACAGCATATCATAAAACATGCAACATGTTAATAATAAACGTATTATTTTAAATAAATCATTATATCTATGTAAAATTTTTAAGATAATGTTCACACAGCACTAATGTAAGAGCATGTCATCCAAACAAACTGCATATATATATATATATATATATATATATATATATATATATATATATATACACACACGTGTGTATGTAAGTGTATGTGCATATGTATATATGTGTGTTCATATGAGTGTTTATATGTATGTATATGCCATGCAAAAGCGTATTTTTCTGTACATACTTGCTTATTTTATCTATATTTATACTTTTTCATATATGCATTTGTATGCCTTTATAAGTATGCATGCGTATATATGCTCTCCTATATCAGTGCTGAATTAATGATTGTAGTTGGCTTTGTTTGTTACAGTATTCGAGTATTATTGAGGTATTTGAATGAGTCAGGTGACCGTAGCACTCAAAAGAAACTCTATACACACCTGATCACTGTTACCCTGATGAAGGCAGCTCCCTGCCGAAAAGCGTTGGTGTTTTAAGAACAAGCCATGTGAATAAAGGATTTTTTTTTTTTATTCCACATTTTTCGACTGCCTTGGACTGATTTTTGTTGTTTGCTTTAATGTTAGAGCATGTGTTTGACCATGGAGAGAAAAGAAGCATATTTGTTAAACTAACTTGTTACAGCTATTTGTTTAACTGATTTCCATGACTTTTCCATAACTTTTCCAGGCCTGGAAAATTCCATGTTAAAATTCCACGACTTTTCCAGGTTTTTTATGACCGTATGAACCCTGTAGTAAATATTAGAAATGAACACACAAAATAATCGAAAACACAAGTCAGATTCTAGCCTATTTGTTAAAAATTGATTCGAAAATTGACAAAATAAGCAACACAAGAAGATTTGTGAAGCAACTGTGTGAAGAACAGAAAACCCTTATAAGCTGAATTAAGAGAGTGTTTCTTCATCACAGGATCCTACTAAAGTGGAGATGCAAAAAAAGGTGTAAAGACAGATAAGAGGAAACTATTCACACACACACACACACCAGAGTTTGGCAGGGGAGTGGGCCTTTTGAGACTCTCCTTCCTTCTGCATCTCTTTATCCGTATGGCAGGATGCTTTCAGACACAGCGGGGGGGTGTTAGGGTTAAGGAGGAGGTCTGTTGACAGCACAGATACACACTGACGTACAAATGCATGCACACACATACACACAATAATCCTCTGTCAGAGCAAAACAATGCCCTAGTGAGTGGCTTGGCCCGGGCAGCCTGGCATCCACTCTCCCGCATCCTCAGTTCCTGGTCTGACTGGTGCCAGTACTCCTGATTCTTTCTGCCAAACGCATAAAGAAAGAGAGAGAAAAGGGGCCCAGACGAGGAGATGGAGAGCGTCTTCAGATATTCCGGTAAACAGAGAAAACAATTCTTCCAAAGCAGAAAAAAAAAAAACAGAGAAGGCCACAAGAACATTCCAGGACTAGGGACGGGCGATATAGACTCAAAATTGTATCACAACGTTTTCTGGTACTTACTGCAATAATGATCATTTCGATAATGACAAAAACGACCACACTTGTACTACCGCCATAGTTAATCATTGTACAGATCAATTACAGATTTTATTGTTATTTCGACAATTAAATTTAATTTATCATGGGCCAAATTTTTACAGGTATATTGCAAACGATAAAATATCACACATCCCTATCCAGAACTAAAGACATTTCCCTCTCCCAGTCGGACCTGCTACATAATAAATCACAGAACAGCCAATGGTAAAACCACAGAGATGCTTAAGTATCATTACACACAGGGGGCTTGGAAAATTTAAAAAAGGTCTGATTGGTGGACAAATTAAAAAACAATCAGACACGTCTTAGCAAAGTTCAAATGCTTACACCGGCTCAATGACACGTACAGGGATGAAAATCAGAACACTATAAAAGTCTCTGAGGTGTAATGCTTCTACCCTTTATCTCTCTCTCTCTCTTCTCCGGCTTTAGTACTCCAGGCCCAAAGTGCTCATTTGTGATTAAATAAGTCATCGTCTAGCAATCATTTATTCTTAATGAATTCCAGTCCCTCTTCCAGATCGCTCTGTCCTCTTGCACTTTGCTCTGCCCTGTTCTTTCTCCTCATTCAGAGATGTAATATGAGAGAAGAGAGAAATTGCTGAAAACGAGAGAAACAAACATGGTTGTATATAACAGCACCACAGCACAAACAGCAAAGTTAACATCTTTTTATATTTAAAATACTCAAGGTAGGTACTATGAAAATAACTGAACTAGAAGGAAATAGAAAAAAGAATATCTAAAAAATCTATAGAGCTATTATAAGCTACTGATTAGATTACAGCTGTTGTTTGTTGAAAAAATATTGTATTGTCTTGTCTGTTTTCAATGCCTGAACACTATCAACACAAAGCCAGTACAAATCTGATTCTTCATTCCTGTTTCTTCTTAACCTTCCTTGGTTCATGTTTTTCATTTCTGTCAGCAAGTATGAAGATCCATTGATTGCAAAGGAATTGCAAACTTAATAGTGTGAATATATATGTACTGTATATTTCAATGTTCTACACACTACCCATTACATTACAAACCACAGGAGAGGGCAATATCTTCAGCAAGATCATGCTCTTTATTGTACTTCAGCCTCCACATCAAAGTTTCTGAAAGCAAACAAGGGCAAGGTGCTCCAGGATTGGCCAGCCCAGTCACCAGACATGAACATTATTGAGCATATCTGGGGTAAGACGAAGGAGGAGGTATCGAAAATGAATCCAAAGAATTTTGTCGAACTCTGAGAGTCCTGCAAGAACGCTTTCTTTGCCATTCCAGATGACTTTATGTTATTTGTCATTGCAGAGATGTATGGATGCAGTCGTCCAAGCTCATAGGAGTCATACACAATATTAATTCTTTTTCCACTGCACCATGACTTTATATTCTATACTGTACATTATTTCTGTTAAGTGACAAGACTTTTGTCTAAGCAAAGTCGTAAATAGATTCATACATATCATGTACATAAACATACATACAGTACATAGTATATATATATACACACACACACACACACACACACACACACACACACACACACACACACACACACACACATATATATATATATATATATATATGGACTTCTAAGAGTGCAGATTACAATTTTTGTGAGGGTTAAAGCCCCCTAAATATGGAAGCCCCTTAAATATGGTCTAGTAACACTTACAGTGTGACAGCTGCTGCCGCTCGTGTACAAGAACTACCCGTTCCATAGAACACTTGTCACTTCTACAAACTGTAAGCACACTCCACTTGACTTAAAAACATGTCTGGCTAGATATGCGATACATTCTTTAAATGTCACACATTTGAAACAGACATTAATGCTGAAACATGTCTCTGCACACACAAATGCACATGTACATGCAGGCTCACATAGACACCTGAGTAAGTCAATCCACAAATAATCACATTTCTGACCTGCGGCCCAGAACATGCCCTCACCTAACAGATCTTCTGCTTGCTATAATCAGCAGGAAACATGAACGACCCCGCCACCCCACATTAGTCCCTATTAGTTATGCTCAGCGCATCATTAGCACTCAACAACCACTCATTACGCAGGTGTGACACATCAATTATTGCTGATGACAAAAAGAGAGCGCGAGAGAGGGAGAATCTTTGTCCTAGGAAAGAGAAAGAGGAGATGCCACATAACTCCACTTGAGGCTGCAGTAAATGTCAGCCGGTGTCAGGGTGTGTTTGTCTCCCCCTCTGCTGATCAAGATGCCCTAGAGAAGCTATCTGTCACGACTGCCCTTTCTTTCTCTCGGTGTGTGTGTGTCTCAGCATTTATTTGCTCACACACACACACACACACACACACACACACACACACACACACACACACACACACACACACACACCGGGAACATTAAGAGTAGTGGAGACAGTCAGGCTGGGGTTGTACGTCTCTTCAGGAAAGGTGACAGAAAGTTGTATACTGTATGACTCAGTCTGACACTGTAGTCAGTGTGTCCCTGAGACACATTCTCATATGCATACTCAAACAGGAATGAGGGAACATGGCTGTCAGATGGTTATAAAGCAGAGGCTATAGAGGCCTAGATTTATAAACCCAGGTCGGGAGTCAGCCAACACTGGGCCATTGTTGAGTATGAGCCAGCTTACTTTTTGTAGTATGTTTTGCACCTTCGGCACTACTCAGACCCTGTCAGAGAGTTTGTTTTGCTTTTTTGACTGACTGATTGTGAATGTTGAATGAGCACTCTTGGTTAGGCATGGGACGATAACCGTTTTCAAGGTATACCGCGGTTTGGAAAAGTCAAGGTTTTCAAACCGCCAAAATTTTCTGCTATACCGTTCCTAAGGTGTGTGTAAGATTTATTTATTTATGTTTTTTAGGACAACAGTATCTTCAGCAGAGAAGATATCCAACGATGCCATTTAAAATTGTAAAGAAATCTGCGCTATTGAAAATAATGGAGACAGCAGAAGTCAATGATTCATTTGAATTATGTAGCCTGACATGTTTACTGCTCCAAAACCCTTGAAATGTTTCTCAGAATAAAATATATTGTGTTCAAAGGGGGAAACGTTTTGTTTTTTAGCCAGACATTTAAAAAGAATATATTTTAGAGCCGTAATAACAACACCATCATACCGTGAAAGCATGATATTTTTATCCAAGGCTATCATACTGTCAGAATCTTATACCGGCCCATGCCTAGTGTTGGTGAGCGAGAATTCTGATTGGCTCTTTAATGTAGCATATAAAACAGTCCATTACAATAAAAGCAATATGAGGAAAGTGAGCAGAGCAGACATATGGTTGATTAAGTAGATAAATACAATTAATAACTTACATTTATGTAGCGCTTTTCTAGACACTCAAAGCGCTTTACACAATAGGGGGATCTCCTAATCCACCACCAGTGTGCAGCATCCACCTGGATGACGCGACGGCAGCCATATTGCACACCACACACCAACTGATTGGTGGAGAGGAGACAGAGTGGTGAAGCAAATTATGATTCGGGGATGGTTAGAAGGCCAATGGGCAGATCTGGCCAGGATGCCAGGGTTAAACCCCTACTTTTTTTCGAAGAACATCCTGGGATTTTTAATGACCACAGAGAGTCTCATCCAAATGATGGCGCTCACTGAGCAGTATAGAGTCCCCTTCACTACACTGGGGCGTTAGGACCCACACAGACCGCAGGTTGAGCGCCCCCTGTTGGCCTCACTAACACCACTTTCGGCAGCAACCAAGCGTTCCCATGTGTTCTCCCATCCAGGTACTGAGCGGGCGGAGCCCTGCTTAGCTTCAGTAGGTGACTATGTGAGAGTTGCAGAGAGCTAGCTGCTGGCAATTTGATTCAATATCTAAGTTAATTCATAACAACACGAACCAATCATTTTCAAATCGGTTTACCAACGGACCATAATTGGTTACAATCTATGTACACTTTTCTGACATGTTTTGTCAGGGTACGGTATCGGATGCTATGGCGAGGGAAGTGTGACGCATATGCTGTAGAAAACCATGGGTAGTGAGGTGCACTCATGACCAGCATACTAGGACAAAGGCAACATGCATTCATGAGCAATTAAACTGCTCCAACCATTTTTAAAGCTTAATGTACATCTGGGCATGTGCTTGTGAGTTTGGGGACACAATCTTTCATGGACTCTGAAGGCAGAGTAGAACCTAAGATCCCTATGACCCTACTAAGAGCACAGAGACACACTAAAAAGCTCCATCTCTCCCACTCAATCAGAAGCAAAAAAGACTGTTGAACATGCCGTTATTGATTATTTGATGTTTGATCTGTTTAAGATGCATGTTTTCTTAGAGGAGGTAAAATTGAATGCTCAGTTCATATATCTCACTGCTTCTATTTAATGACACAATGGTATTTACATTATGTATAAATTAGATGCAGTGCATTGAACTAAATCAGTGGCAAGATAATTGTAAACGAAAAACACTGTGAGACCAGTGTGGCTTCACACCCCTAGCTGTTACAGTCATTTCCTCTCAAATCAAACCTTCTATAGCCATTGACTGTAGAATTTTTTGTGTTCTAATGCAGCATTTACCATATATGCAGCTATTGGCAGAGTTGGATTTTGTTGCCTTAAGTACTCTGACTGGGCTTGGTCTGTCAAAGCCTAAAAGAAAATGACTAACACTAATGGTCCATTTCCACTTAGTGGTACGGTACAATTTGGTACACTTTTATGTTAGTTTCCACTGGCAAAGAAATGCCAAAAAGCGAACTATACCATACCAATTTTTGGGTACCTATTTCTAAGGATACCCAGCACAACAAAATAGTACCAAAAGGCGGAGTTAGACACGCAGCTGAATGCTGTTGGTTTACAGAGAAACGTCACTAGCTAATGCACAAGCCAGGAGAATGAAAACAAAGGAAGCTCCATTTTTAAATACACAGCTGAGACATTACATCGTAATAATACATACACATAATACCAAGTCATGGTCGACCCAAGCTCAAACAAACCTTGTCAGCGTCTTGGTGAACAGCCACCAAGCCAAGAAGAACAGAATCTGCCATGTGTCCTGTTGTTGTTTAAAACAAAAAGCATGAGCGGTTTCACTTTCTCTAGAGAGCTCTGCTGCGATCGTTCACCGCACAGGTATATTTGACAAACTTCTTGAGCTCATGACAATCATGTACGCATGATTATTAAAGTGGTTCTAACATCCAATCCTTTCAGAAACGAACAAATGTGATAGTTAAAAGCCAAAAAACAAAGGAGAGCCCGGAAAAACAAAGGAGCAAATGTTTCTTACACCAACCTAAAACATGAATAAACTGCCATGTTTAATTATTATCATCGACTTTTTGGACTGTTATGAACTCAGAATGACCAGATGTTATGTGCTCGTGAAGAATAAAAATGAGAGGTTTGGTAGTGAAGACACAAGCCTGATAAAGGTGACCCATACGGAACTGAACAGTCTTAGTATAATGTTCAACCATTTTGATTGCAGTATCTGCCGGTGTCAAGAACAACATTGTAAGGCCCATACCCATTCCTTTGTAAGCAAAATATAATTCACTAACTGGCACTAGTTCGGTAAATTATGATTATACAAACACATTAGTTGCTCATTTAAATGTTCTTTTACAAAATGACACTAAATCAAATCGGAATCAGCAGTTGATTTTGATACTGACTTGTGTTCTGTAATCCAAGTCTTCTAAAAACAATATACAATTTGGTATCCCAAAGAGATGACATTTTATACTGTCATTTAAATCACTCTTTCCTTACAATTTTAAAAGAGCTATTCCTTCAATCCAGCCTCTGTGATAAGAAAACAGAGTGGATTCCCCAGCAGAGGGCAGTCACTCTTAAACGCACAAACAGTGTTCCTTTCCAGAACAGTCTCTTGGGGACAGCAGACTGATTTGACCTCCTCTGCCCTTACGTCTGTTATTTCGGCAGCGATGACCTCACAGATGTCACTCAGTCTGCCGCTCGGGCCAACCTGCCGACAGGAGGTCACAACCAGCACTGACCCCGTCACTATCACTTTGCGCACAAAGAGGACGCGCACACAGACTCTCACATGCAGGTCTCAAGTCTTTTGTCACCGTGTGGTGTGTATAGTTGCGGTGTTTGTGACAATGTGTGCTCAGTGCTGTCTGTTGTTGGTGGGTGAGAGTGTTTATGTGTGCAAGCATCAGTGAACAGTCCATTTATTTTACATTTCTACATGCAGAGCTGATTTGATCTACTGTGGATGAATGAATGAATGAATGCATGAATGAATGAATTAAATTGTTGAATAAGTAGCTTTGAATGAATGAATGAATGAATAAATAAATGAAACAAAAATTTGGCAATTACTAATGAATGAATGAATGAATGAATGAATGAATGGGAAAAAAACAATTAAATAAGTTGCTCTGTGAATGAATGAATGAATGAATCATTGAAAAAGTAACTGTGAATGAACGAATGAATGAATGAAACAAAAATCTGACAACCACCAATAAATGAATAAACTAATAAAGAAATTGTTGAATTGGTAGCTTTATGAATGAATAAATGAAAAAATACTTGAATAGGTAGCTTTATAAATGAATCAATGAATGAAGAAATCACTGAATAAGTAACTTTGAATGAATGCATAAATTAATCTAAAATTTGACAATTACAAATGAACGAATGAATGAATGAATGGTTGAATGAGTAGCTTTATGAATTAATGAATAAATTAATGAATGAAGAAATCATTAAATAGTAACTTTGAATGAATGAATGAATTTATTTAACTAAAATTGAGCAATTACTGATGAATCATTGAACAAAGAAAATCATTAAATAAGTAGCTTTATGAATGAATGAATGAAATCATTGAATAAGTACCTTTAAAAAATGAATGAAATCATTGAATAAGTAGCTTTATGAATGAATGAATGAATGGGTGAATGAAACTAAAATTGAGCTATTACCAATGAATGATTGAATAAAGAAATCATTAAATAAGTAGCTTTATGAATGAATGAATGTAATTATTGAATAAGTGGCTTTATGAATGAATGAAATAGAAAAAGTAGGTTTATGAATGAATTTACTCATATGCAAGTCCTGTGTCACACTGTGGTGTGTGTGTGACAATGAAGAGTTGCATGCAGAGGTGCTTTAATCTACTGTTAATGAATGAATGGATAAAATGATGAATGAATGAATGAATGAATGAATGAATTGACTCACAATCAAGTCCTGTCACACTGTGGTGTGTATAGTTGTGGTGTGTGTGACAGTGAACTGTTGATTTTGTTTGCATTATTACAGTACATGCACAGATGCTTTAATCTACTGTTAATGAATGAGAGGCTGAATGAATTGATGGATATAGATCATTAACAAATACACGAATGAACAAAAAAGGGAAAAAAAATTGATGAAAACAAAAATATGATAACTACCAAAAAATAAAGCAATCAGTAAATAAATAGCTTTTTGAATGAATGCATGAATATTAAGTTATTAGAATTAAAGTACAAAATCGGTATATATGAATGATTTAATAATTAAATAGCAATCTATATAAAAAAAAACAATGTTAATGTCAAGCAAATAAGTGGTGTGTGGTGTGTATAGTTGATGTGTGACTGTGTGCCCAATGGTTTCTGTTGTTGGTATGTGAGTGTTTATGTGTGCAAGCATCAGTGAACAGCCCTTTTTTACATTTCTACATGCAGAGCTGCTTTGATTGCCATCACACTACCAATGTGTGAAAACTGCTAATGAGAGACAGAGAGAGGAAGAAAGGAGAAAGAAGAAGGTGGCAGAACATAAACTGTTTACTGTTGCCAGCCACCCACACATCACCCGTCTCCTCTCTCTTTACCTTCATCACTATCTTTGTTTGTCTCCGACTGTCTCTTACACATGCATTTAGCAATTACTTGTTAGTGAGAAGAGAACACAAGATCGTTTTAAAATACCCAAAAGCGATGAATTTAAAAATCTCCAAACAAAAAGTTAGCCAGCGTATCTGTATAATTACATACCGCTGAACTCATTCATTAATTAGGGGATAGATGGAATTGCTCTGGGTACATTCAATAATGTATTATGCAGATAAATAGAGCAATTATAATAAGTCATTCTAATCATAGGCAAACATTAGGAAACAGCAGTAACACACCATGCGTCTGTGTCCAATTACGTCTGGCTGCTACTGTCCTCCATTTTCAATGCATGGGCAGCCATGCTAGCCAGACCATAATCACAGCTAAACATACATTAAAAAGAGCAGCTCTGCACGCACACACACACACACACAGAGACACACACACAGACACACACACACACACACACACAAACACAAACCCACACACAGAGAAATGCAAGTATCCAGTCACAAATTAAATGACTGGGTGACTTATGATTGAAAATAAATAAATAAATGAAACCTAATGTCTGAATAGGGCAACAAACAAATGGTTAAAGGAATAAATCAACTGAATGAATGAATGAAGGAATGAAGGAATGAATGAATGAATGAATGAATGAATGAATGAATGGTGGAGTGGCAGAGACTGTGTTCCTTGACTTACAGAAACCATTCGACACTAAATCACGAGATTCAGTAACGGAAATGATTACATTTTATTTTTCTACAAAGTTTTTTAAAATCGAATTGAATCTTATCTTTCTACTCATTCAAAAGTTGTAAAAATTGACAATCATATGTCTAAAGTCTTTCAACTTGTGTTTCCACACTCTTCAGCATGTACATTAATGATTTAACTACAGTGTGTCAACAGTTTAACATTGTTATGTCCGCTGATGATACAGTTATTTTCACCCGTGGTAAAAACCTTGAAGAGGTTATAAAAAAAAAGCTGAACAATGGTTTAACGAAAGTAATAGTGTGGCTAAATCAGTGCACCTAAAATGAAATGTGTCGAAAACAGCTTGCATGTACTTTTCTAAAGGACATGGTGGTGATACAATACAGGATGTTATCTCAGGAGAAAAAGTTACATAGTTTAAATACCTAGGGGTTTATCTGGACTCCTGTCTTGGTTTTAAAAACACATAAATATGTATCTAACAAAGTAAAATTGAATATAGTTCATTTTAGGTTTATTAGAAATTCTTTATCAAATAAGGCTGCAAAATTATATTTCAATTCTATAATCCTCCCTCATATGAATTTTTAACTGATAAGTTGGTCTTTCACAAAATCTAGTTTTAAAACTGTTAAAATGATTATATAAGCAAGCACCTCATCACTGTTCTATTTTTAAAAAAAAACATAGACTGCTTAATTGGGAAAACATCTCTAAGTTTAAAAATGGTTGTGTAGCTTACTAGATTATGTATGGTTTAGCTCATCCCTCTCTATCTGAATTTTCCAGTTTAAATCTGTAGAAAACAGAGTGACTTGGGGTGCAGATAGAGCTGAATAAATTATTCCACTTAGAAAAAAAAACGTCTTTTGGACAAGCTTTTTTTTCTTTCTTAAGCATCACATCGGTGGAATTTGATACCACAATCTGTTAGAGAATGTGTATCTTTTAAGTATCATTTTAAGAAATGGCTTCAACTAATCAACATTGTGAACACTAGGCTTTTGATGTTGTTGTGGTGGTTGTTTTTTTTTGTTGTTGTTGTTTATTTGAGTAGTTTTTAGTTTAAATTTTATTATTTATTTATTTATTTTTTGTTATTGGTATGGTCTTTAAGCCCAAAGACATGTACAGGTGAATTGGGTAAGCTAAATAGTCCGTAGTGTATGTGTGTGAATGAGAATGTATGGATGTTTCCCAGAGATGGGTTGTGGCTGGAAGGGCATCCGCTGTGTAAAACAAATGCTGGATAAGTTGGCGGATCATTCCGCTGTGGCGACCCCGGATTAATAAAGGGACTAAGCCGACAAGAAGATGAATGAATGAATACATTTGAATGACATTCCAAACAAACATATAAATAAGTGTACTGTCTAATGAATATATGAATGAAAAATGAAACACAGTTTGGAATAAATGAGTAAATAAATGAGTGAATAAGTGAATGTAAGAATAGATGAACAAGTTAATGAATGAATGAATGAATGAATGAATGAAAAAGTTTGAAAGCAATGAATAAATAAATACATTGATTAATTGATTAAAGTCCATCCCACCACCCCAAAATCAAGTAAATGTTTGATTAAGTTAACTCAGTGTAAAGTTGAATAAATGAATGTATAAAAACAGGTTAATGATGAATGAATGAATGAATGAATGGTTTAATATAATGAAGGAATGAATTAATTAATACAACAGAAAACATAATTAATAAACAAGCTTATTTAATGAATTAATGAGTAAGTCAGTGAGTGAGTTGGTGAATGAGTGAGCGAGCAAGTAAGTGAGTGCCAGAGTGAATTAAATAAACTAAGATTATTGGAAGAATGAATGAATCATTGGAATAATGACTAATTAAAGTTAATTTATAAATGAACGAAGAAATGCTTGAATAAGTAGCTTTATGAATGAATGAATTAATGAATGAAACAATTCAATAAGTAACTTTGTCAAATGTTAGTTTCATTCATTCACTCATTCAACTACCAATGAATGAATAAAGAAATCATTGAATAAGTAGCTTTATAAATGAATGAATGAATCACTGAATAAATAGCTTTATGAATAAATGAATCACTGAATAAGTACCTTTATGAATGAATGAATAACTGAATGAATGAACGAACAAATGAACAAATGAATGAATGAAAGAAATGAAAATTGGCAATTTCCAATGAATAAATGATTGACTAAAGAAATCATTGAATTGAAATTGAGCTTTATGAATGAATGAACAAATGAATGAATGAAGAAATCATTGAACAAGTAGCTTTATGAATGAACGAATGAATGAATGAATTACTGAATAAGTAGCTTTAAGATTGAATTTATGATTGAACAATTAACTAAATTTATAAATGAATGAATGTTTTAAATATGTAATTAAGAATTGATATAAATGACCATGAATGAATAAGTGAATAATAGAGCATAATGGATAAATACATTAAAGCATGAGCAATAAAACAAAATATTAGCCACCGATATGTTTGCAGTTGCATGCTGCTCAGTGAAGCTTAATCTAACTGTTTTTGTCATCCCAGCCGAACTTGAAGGATCCTGAACAACTCTATTCTCCACTGTTCTCTCTCTCTCTCGCTCACTCACTCAGTCCGGCTCTGCTTTAACCCTATGGGTCGCATCTTTACAGAGCAGCCTGTAATGGTGTTTAATATTAGGCTATTTGCTCCCTCCCCATCAGCCCTCTATGATTTCTCTGATCCATTAGCCTTGGTTTTCAGGGCTCCTGCAGCTAAACACATTTTCTCCTCTCTCGCCCTGGATACCACATGAGGATTCATCCCTTTGCCCTGGAGCTAATGTATTTAATTCAATCACAGCAATCCATACCAGGGCCTAGTTCCTTTCAGCCTCTCTAGAGGGGGAAGAAAGAGATGAAGCGAGAGACGGAAAGAAAGGGAGAGATAGGTGAACGGGCAAATAAACAACCTGACCCCCCTACACACACACACACACATAGGCACACACACACAAACCACTGATCTTCAGGGGTAGGCCTGTCGAGTCTCGATAAGAATAACCATACAACCACCCACTCACCAGAGCAACACACACACACACACACACACAAGCTCAATCACAGACTCTCAGACAGCCAGTAGTGACAAGTGTACGACGCCTAATCTGTGAACCAATGAAATGTCAGACAGACAGTGAGAGAAAGCAAAAAGGAAAAAGGAGCGAGTATAACTAGAGAGAGGGAGAAAACAAGAGCAGCAGCAGTCATGTTGGCTGTCCTTCCTCTGTCAGCCGGAGGGAAACTGCAGTAGCAGCTATAAAAGTTTCACAACACATCTGTGTCTGCGCCCTCTTTTTTCTTTCTTTTTTTTTCCAAGGCCAGTTTGCCAGCGATGTCGAGAGGGGGAGGTGGGAACGCTGCCCCCCTCCCCATCACCCTCCACCCTCGACTCCTGTTTTTGCTGCTCTAGTGCTCATCAGACTCAGTCACTTGTGCAATGTGTTTTTATGAATTAATAAACGGCACTTTAGAGGCCCGGGGCGGGGGGGGGAGCGCGCTGGCGAGGAGGGGAGCAGGCAGTCGTTGGCAGCTTAATGAGCACCATGGGGACGTCTCTCTCTCTCTCTCTTTCTCTCTCTCACTAACACACGCACACACAATGCTCTACATCACTGTCACTGGCATGCAGAGCTTGGCCACAGAGCGCCAGATGACTATCATTACCCAGATAAATACATCTGCCCTCAGCGATGCCCCCTCTCACTAGCACAGCCCTCTCCATCCATCTCTCTTTCCCGTTCCACCTAACATTCCTCTCTTCCATTCGTAGCTCTCTCTGGGTGTCGACCGCACCTCTCCGCTCCATCCGTCTCTCCGTGGCTTTGGCTCTGGTCCCCGAGGGCCGTCTCTTTCAAACAGGTTCATTGATTAACAGCCTGCCATGATCATTGATTGAGGCGGTTCAGGTCTCAGCTGCACGCACACACTCATTTGGGCTCGCTGTTTGGCTAATGATGCCTGTGATATATGAAACATTGTCAGCCTCGGAGACGACACCTCTTGGACAAAAAAAAAGTGATGTGAACAATTTCCCTACACATTCGCTTGTATTGCGTGCTACTGCTGCCTGCTATTGCTAATAAGGTTCACTCCGGCTCATCATTGCAGCAGCAGTGTGCACAGCGTTATGACAGGCCGACTGGAAAAAAAATACATTTCATTTGCCAAATTAGGCCTGAAACAGCCCTCCGTCTCAACTGAGAGAGGATGGTAAATGGTCTCATTAGAGTAGTATGGGCTTTCTCCAGACCATAATCACTGCCATGACAACCGTTTCCTTAGAAACTGGACCGGTCGCCAGGCAGCAGCGCAGATTCCTTCTGTGGTGTCGACCTGGGTAAAAAGGCCTAGAGCCGGAGAGAGAGAGAAATGACTCGCTGACACCATGCAACAGGCATGAAATGAGTAGAAACATTTGTGCAGCAAATTGGGAAGCACTAAACACCACCTATTATTATGTTGTTGTTGTTGTTGTTGTTGTTTTACTTGGATGCTTGGATGTTTTTAAATTATGTATTGGTATGCAATGACATGTAAGGTCCGGATGTGAAATATTATCATGCTAATCACTAGTAAATGATTGACATTAAAATGTTATTAAATGTTATCCTAAAAGTGTTATTAATACATCAATATCATCAAATCAACGATATCAAGTATATTAAAGCTTCACAACATTATAATGTGTACATTGACACATGGACAATATAATTTTTTTTTCATATTAGGGTGCTTTCACACCTGCTTTATTTAGTTTGGTTGAATCGCACTAGAGTTCGTTTCACTCTTGGTGCGGTTCATTTGGGCAGATGTAAATGTAGCAATCGCACTCGAGTGGACCAAAAGTGGACCAAAAAAGCATACCGAGACCTACTTGAAGAGGTGGTCTCGGTACACTTTCAAATGAACCCAGGAGCGGTTTGTTTGTGGTTAGAACATGATCCGAACTAAAACAGACCCAACCACAAAAGTACTGAGCCTTTTTGGACTAATCCAGCTGCTGTAGTCTGATGCGATGTCCAATCTTACGGGGTTTGGAGGAAAAATATTTGTTGACAGCGCTTTACCAATAGTTTTAAAAGGAAGATGACCATGTCGCAGTTTAGCTAAATTAATTCACGCCTCCTCCTAACGCCTTCACCAATCGTAATGCATTAAGACATTGTTTTCCAGCTGCAGCCGCGCTTCATTCTCGAAATGTATAGTTTGCCTAAAGTGATGTTCACAAACTATATAGTATATTCAATTCATTTTTACTCTGTGCATACAGTATACCATGACCAGGGATACAATCAGCCACTGCGAGAGGGGTCTGGCTGCTGACCTGGTGCAGTGCAATCTGAGGCCCAGTTTACACTAGTAAACTAACGGCATGCACGTTCAAGTATAAACAGGAAGCATGCGTCTCACTCGGCATTTGGTTATTATTAGTCAACAAACGCTGGTTAAACGATGAACGCGATGGTAAAGAAAGCAAGAGAGGTCTTTTTGTGGACCGACGACGAGGTCGAGTAGTTACTTAAAGTAACAAATGAATATAAAACATACATGGCTATCGAAAATACAGTGTTTACAGTAAAGGCTGTTCTGCCGTCTGCCGGTGGCGTTATAGTCATGTGCGCTTGATGAATAAGGAAAGGTTACGCAATGACCCAAATCCCCAATCACGTAACGAATCTCAGCAGCCATGCCTCCGTTTTCAAAGGTCTCCATTTTCCTCCATCTACACTGAGACGAGGCAGCAGCGTTTTAGAATGAAAACAGCCTCTCCAGCATTTCCAAAACGCTCCGTTTTCGCGGCTCGAAAACTCTGGCGTTGTGTGGATGGATGGCGTAACCGTAGCAAAACGTATGCGTTTTAAAACGAAAACGCACTAGTGTAAACGGGGCCTGAGATGCATCTAATGCTTTTTAATGGGCTCACCTAACACCACCCCTAACGCTCACAGTGACGTCACTCACTCCATTTTGTCTGACAATGCATCGCTGAGTGATGCAATCTCAGCTTGAATCATAAAGGCTGCATCCAAATACTATTGGCCAGTGCAGCAACATTTTGTGCTTGCCAGTTTGTTTACGTGCAGGAGTTCCGTTGGCATTTCTCATCATGTTAATTCCGACCAATCGATAAGCAGTTGGTTCTTTTAAACTGGTTCGGACCAAAGCAATCAGTGTGGTGTGAAAAGGACCCAAAAATGGCAGAAAAATGCTACAATGTTTCATTTGTTGTCCTTGGTCTGGACCAAATGAACAGATGTAAAAAGCACCCTAAGTGATGATTAACTCCACTTTCATTTTAAGAAATGCAAACTCAAACTTTATTCTGTCTCCCAAGTTGTTTCAGACTAAAAGATCTGTCTTAAAAACCATGACATTCTTATTTCATTAGCTAAATACAATTTAGTATTTTCAGAGTAAATTGGCCTGATTTAATATTAACATTGACTGAAATCTGTTCTTTCGAGGTGCCTTTAAATCATATTAGCTGTGTTAAATATACAGCAGTGCAAAACCTACAAACTATAGTTTTGTCTGCTACTAGATATTCTACACAAGAGCCATTCTCTATATACACAGCATAAATGTGATGCACGTTCCTGCCTTCCATTCCTTTTAATGTCATCAGATAGAACTGTGAAAATATAAAAGGATCCCTATTTTACTTGAATCTGCACCAATCTGTGGTAGAATTAGGACATCTGTTTGCTTAGCTGCCTATTTTACATTACAGCTTTATGGACATTTTTTTTTTGCGATAAATATAAAGAAACTAAATTTAAACCAACACTCTGAAATAAACTAACTGGTTTATTCCTTTCCATCTCTATTCATTGTATGCCCCTTTTCCACCCACTCTGTTCCTCCACCTTAGTTCTCTCAGACAAAGTGCAATTTCCAATTCTGTTTCTCACTCACTTGTAGTGCTTTTGAAAGACTACATCTCACTAGTCCTCTCTATAGACACTCAAACTGAAGGATTACAATTTAGTGGCGTAATAAAGGATTGCCTTGATAGATGTCAGTATTCCAGACCCAATAAGGAGAGAGAGTGAGACAGAGCGAAAAAAAACAGCATAAAAAATCTAAATTACAATCCTTCAAAAAGATACACGCCTAAAAAAAATATATCTAACAACGTTCTACTAGATAATGTAATTTCCTTTTATTACTTGCTACCTAATACAGCAACCACAATAGAAAAACATTACCCAGCGTTTCGTAAAGTGGCGCAGGGAGGGATGGAGGGAGGCTGTGAATGAGGAGTTTATTTCGACTAGTGCGCATTGAGAGTTGACCTAGCTGGCTCCGTAATGAGGGATGTGGGATTAAAATGTGCTAGCGTCTGCCTGAAGAGCTCCTGTGCTTATTCTAATGGAAGCTGTTGGCTGACAGCAGCACCACTTGACTGCTGCAATAGTCATTCTGTCATAATAAAACACTTAACATCAGACCCCGCATACTCGCTCCCTCGAGTGCCACCACTCCGTATCTCTCCGTCTCTCTTGGTGTCACTCTCATTCACTGCTCCATTCTGATTCTCCGTCTCCTGCTCATTAGCCTTCTCTTGATTCTATACTGCACCTCTACAGGTTCATGTACTTGTGTCTTTTCGACCATTCATTCACAAAGGTGATGTTCATGATGACATCCAGACAAGCTGAACTAGTAATATAAATTGAAGGTTAATATTGAAGTTTCTATCATTGTAATGGTAATTGGTGTATAAAATCACACATGTTAAAGATAAAACTTTTATTAATTACTTTTACTTTGATTAAAAAAAATGACTAAATGACAAAATATTTATTTTTTTAAATCTATTCATCAAATAATTCAGTAAAATGAATAATAACAGATAACTTTGGAGCTATCGCTGCTAAAAAAAAAGTTAGCTCCACAACAGTTGCAGAAATCTATTGTAAACTGCAAAGGCATTTAACATTATTGCTTTAAGTTTTTTCCTTGCCACTATCACCACTGGCTTGCAAAGTTCGGAACCTGAGCTGCGCATCGATGGATTTGCTCTTCAGTGTTTGGACACTCCGTAGTGAATATTAAACCAAACTGAACTGGGCTAAACTGAACTCAGACTCTGAAAACTGGACTGACACCGTTTCAATTTCCTATAACCTTCTATATGAAGCTGCTTTGACACAATCTACATTGTAAAAGCGCTATACAAATAAAGGTGAATTCAATTGAATTCATTTTTTGTCAAACACATGCAGACTTTTTATCTCAAAAAAACGAATAAAAGAATCAAATCAACCAATCAATTATATACGCCAAACTTTTGAACAGTAAATTGTGGTCTATTTTAGTGTCTGCATCAAAATAACCTTTAGAAAGTAATTTTTTTAGGCTTACGTAGAAAGCATATTCATTACAAGTACTTCATGTTTTAAACAAATTTAACAAAAACATATAAAGGTTTTTGCCATAACAATGGAAATTCAACAAAACTTGTCCAAACAAGATCTGAGACGACAAGATTCCAGCAACAAGATTTGACTTCCTGCACCAACCTTGACGTGACACAAACATTTAAATACCAGCCACTGCACTTCTAGCGAAACGGTAAAGGCTTTTAATCTAATTAATCCATATTAAACCCCTTTAACATTATTAATAGGTTACTTGAGCGCCTGATGTTGTTTGTTTGCACTTCATCACAGTTCTGATTTTTACTTTCAAACCATTTGACATTCAAACCAAATGTCAGGTAAAATAGTATTTAAGCTGGTGAATGGTATTTAATGGAGGTGATCATTATCATAGTAGTTTATGCTGTTGCTCTGCAGCGACATCGCAGAAATAAGGCATTTCTAAAATAGTTAATTTTATCATGTAACAGATGGTTAGGACAAAAACCCCTTTTAACATAGAAAACACCTTCTACTGCAGGTTGTGGCGTCACATTTTGTTATGATATAGAGTTAATCTAGTCTGTACTTATTAACACATAAATAAAACGAGTGACCATACTATATGAACAATGACCAAACATGTCTTGTGTAGGCCTGTCACAATAATCAATATATCGACTTATCGCACTATACATGGACATGACCTCAATGATTATTGGTAATGCAATATATATTGCCCATACGTAAACATTTCTTGCAACATTTTAGCTGATTGCACAACCTCTCTATTTCTATAGGAGGTGTCAGTGTCAGTATGGTTAAAAAACACTATAGTATCTACCATAAATGACTAAAGTATACTTTGATGTGGGTGCCTGACAACTGAAAATTTATCTGGTAGCAGATATTGCAGCATCTTTTTACCTTGCTTTTTTTGTTAACATTTATTATTACTTGTTTTGGATATGCGTTTTCACATTCTGATTCCAATGCCTAATCATTAAATTATTAAAATGACTAAATTAAATTAAATATTCTTAAGACTAAAATATTCTGTGTTCTTTTAAAGAGTCTACTTGCGTTATGATTCTGGCATTATATAATGAGTGGGCTAAAATGGTCTTAAAATGACAATAATATTGTTTATCGCGATATATTTTGGTGCAAAATATTGTCCAACAAAAAACTAGATATCGTGACTGGCCTAGTCTTGTGCACAAATGGGTAAAACCATGGTTTCAAAAACAGTAGTATACATTTTGAATTTTGAAAAAGTGACAGTGAATGAATAGTTTGGGGCAATATTGCAAATAAATTTTAACTTAAATGCTTCTTTTAAATTTAAACTTTTTAAAAGCTTCTTAAATATGAATCTTTTAATATTTTATCAAACGGTTTATATTGTGTGTTAAACATGCCTGATATTTCTTTCTATATAACAGTGAATGATACTTAGTGGGTATTATACATTTAAATAGGACTTAGTTTTAATAGGCATATATTTTTTGATGCTTTAAACGTCCCTTTTGTCACTGAAAAATAACAAACAAAATAAAAATCTGGATGTCATAACCGTGAGATAAAACGTTGCGCAATCTTTCTGCATTCAAAAACATCAGCTGATCAAACACACACAACATCTTTCTAACAATTAATACAAAATCCAAAAGAACAATTAATAACTCCTTGTCAGCATTGAAAGCTCCCACATCCTCAGAACTGCTTAATTAGTGCATCTTGTCACTGTGGGATACGTTAATTGTTTGTCATCTTGTCTGTCAGAGTAAACAAACTTAGGCGGTGGTCTGCTATCCTGTCTTGTCAAATCAGACCTGCAGCCCAATAAACATGTTTTGTATTCTTACATCATCATGCCATTCATCACTCTTACCGCCCTGTATTCAATAAGAGAGCGTGGCATCTGGCCCAGTGGGGTCACGCCAGGGGCACGCGGCCCATGTCATAAGCTCTTTAGAGGGATAACCACACTGATCAGGATTGGTCTGGTGTAAATATTATACAATTCAGCTGCAGATTAACAACAGATAATGGTGATTACAGGTTAAGATAAGGTTAAATTATTCAGACAGTACTACATAAAAATGTAGACTAATGTTTCCTGCAGCGATATAAAAATATTAATCTGTACGTTTCCTTGACTACAACAGGCAGTTATTTTGTGATTACTGAACGACATAATCTCCAGCTTTAAAATAGATTATATTGTTGCTAAATATAACTAATCCATGTGATGAAGCTGTAATGTCAGAGAGAGAAGAATAAATATTGATTCTGGTTTGTTTAACATTATGAAGCCTTGATTCAAAGGTAGTTCTTTATGCATACAATACTGTTCAAATGTTTGTGGTCAGTAGATGGTCTAAAGGAAATTTAATCGGGTAAGGTGTAGGGCTGCACAACATATCGTTTCAGCATTGATATCGCAATAGTCACATCGCAAGATATACAATGATCAGTTGGGATTATAGATGAACAGAAACCACTGGTAAAAACACATGAGATTTGTGGAGACACTGTAGAATTAAAGCATTATATAGTGAAAGTAAATCATCTGCATGTGTTTTTAAGGCTTGTGACTATGTATGCATTTTAAGAGTTTAAGTAATGCATAAAGAAGTTTATTAACGTTTAAGTTATTTATATGATGAAGACTATGCAATGCTATTTTACATTTGATTATTACATTTTTGTACTCAAATACTGTTAGACTCTCCCCAGAAAAACATAAATCACAGCTCACTTAAATATTTGCTCCGTTGTGTAGTTTGTTTATTATATGTATATAGTAGAAATTACATAAAATATATTTGTATTTCTCTCCCCATCAAAAAAATCTCAATCTAAATGAATGACTTTCCAACTGGAGCGGTTTAAATCATATAGTAAAAATTGTAATATATAATCGGACAGGAAAACAATTGTGCAATGTCAGTTTTCCAATATCGTGTAGCCCTATAAGGAGTTAAATTGTTAAAAAGTGACAGCTGTACTGTGACAAAAATAAAACCACAAACAAACACATAAATAAAAATATCTAAAATATTAGAAAAACACAATTGTTTTTAACACTGTTAATAATAAGAAATGTTACTTAAGCACTGTTTGGGAGATACTACTGTAGAATGATATTTGAAGACAAAAAAATAAACTTTAAATAGACATTTACTGAAATGTCCTGTGCCATCACAGGATGAACGACATTTCAAAATATATTTTTAAAAATTGGGGGAAAAATATGGGATAGTACACACCCCAAAAAATGAAAATACTCAACAACAAAAAATTATTTCCTCATCCTCTACTTTATACAGTATTTTCTACAGTATTTTTATTTTTTACTTTTTTTTTACTTAGTCTGGATGTTAATTCTAGCAATTTCCAACATTAAACAGAATAAAATACTTTTGGAATGTTTTGGAACCACTTTTTGGGTGGACTATCCCTTTAAACTGCAATATAATTTAATACTATTACTTGTATTACTGCAATTTTGTTGTTAGTTTTAGGCATGGGCCGGTATAGGATTCTGAGGGTATGATAACCTTGGATAAAAATATCACGGTTTCACGGTATGACGGTATTGTGATTACTGCTCTAAAATGTATTCTTTTTAAATGTCTGGCTAAAAAAAACAAAATCGTTTTCCCCTTTGAACACAATAAATTTAATTTGGAGAAATATTTAAAGTATTTTGGAGCAGTAAACATGTCAGGCTACATAATTCAAGTTATTCATTGACTTCTGCTGTCTTCATTTGTATCAAAAACACACATTCTTTCCAATTTGCACCTAAAAAAAAAAATGTAAATAAAAAGTCTTACACATACCTTAGGAATGGTATAGCAGACAATTTTGCCAGTATGAAAACTTTGACTTTTCCAAACCACGGTATACCCTAAAAATGGTTATAGTCCCATGCTACTTTTTACTGAATTACTGCACTTATTACTTCAAAGACCAACCATGAACTTTTGAAAAGCTTGAACTCCTTTTGGAACAAACTTTTGAACTCCTTGCTGAAATATAACCTAAAATACTCAATGAATGTGAATATGGGACTTTTTTCTGTCTGACATAATGTTAAATGTGATATTGGAATAGACACTAAACAGCACTTCCTATTCAGCGGCCTGTTCTCTTTCATTGAGCTTACCATTGTAGTAAGGTGCTCTTCGCTGGAGTCTAATCGTTTGGCCATCCCAGCGGTGCATTTAAAAATCCCCATAACCTGGTGTGTGTGTATGGGTGTGTGTTTGTGTGTGTTTAGCGCAGTGGCTCTAAATATGTCTGTCTGACGGCAGCTGCTCCTGATTTAATAGCCTTGGCTGAGGTGGTAGGCCTGGGATTCAGAGACCCATAGTAATCAGTGTCTCAGAAACTCGAGCGGTTATTTAGAAATCAATGGCTCGTCATTAGACCTCAGCCCCCTTCATTCCCTGCCTGCACATGTATTGATCTGCTCGTACGCTTACTGGTTATCGATCACACCGGTAATTTGCAGATAAGTGTACATGATGCATGGAGGGAGGGCCGCTCGGGTAATAGCGCGGCACTATTAATACTGGAGCCCATGGACAATATAAAAAATAAATTAATGAATAAATAAAGGGAGAAAACAGTGCTGGGGGTCTATGGTTTTAGAAGATGTAATATAATGTTTTTGTCATTAACGAAAAAAAGATCATACATTAGCGCTGTGGTTAGGCATTTAGCCAAATTAAATAAATAAAAAAGTTCAGGATACAAATTTGTCTATACTTAATGGTACTGTTTATAAAATGACAAAAGCCAACAAGTCAGACAATTAGTTTTCTACTGCTAGTACACTGTAAAAAATATCTGTTAATTAACACTCTCTGTATTTTGTGGTTCACAAGTGTTTTTCATTTATTTATGGTTGCGAATCGCATTATGGGATCTTGACCTCTACGCTGTAGACTTTTGATGTAGAAAATTCAACTCTACAGTTTTAACAAAGTCACTTTGATGGACATTTTAGTAGTTCAAAATAACACAATCTATAATCTAAAATATATATGAGGATATGAAATAACAGATAAGGAACTGGCAGTTTATTACAAGAATTATGAATGCAATATACAACACCAACCCAGATAATAGATCACCTTAAACTCTTAAAATGTTAATGAAGTCACTTTTTCAAACTTTAAGGTTAACATTCTTTTAAAAAAGGATCATGTCCCATAATGCAACTCGAGAAGCATTAAAAAAAAAAAGATTAAATACAAGAATCACAAAAAACAGAACACTTCTAGTTTACGGGTATTTATTACAGTATAGGCACATTCAAATCAACACTTAAAACACATTTGTTTAGCTGTGCTTTAACTCAAGGAACACTGTGCTACATCTGTCGGATTGCACTATTATGTCTTTGTTTTCTTTTTCATTGCTTTAACGCTTAATTGCTTTAACGGTTTTAAAGCATTCAATCTGTTTTTATGTTTTCAATCATTTTTAATTCTTTGTTGTTTTTATTTTCTTATTGCTTTTATTTTTATGTAAAACACTTTGAATTACTATTGTGTATAAAATGTACTCTATAAATAAACTTGCCTTGCCTATAGATGAAATCAGGGGGAAAACTATGCACTATTACATTATGAGGTGCTTCACTATTAGTGTTATCTAATGTCTTAAACTAGTTAATTTTACGTTTTAAATAGCTAATCAAATTTCTTTACAATGTTAAAGAATAAAAGAGCAGAAAATGGCTCAGAATGCTTATTATAATGTATTGTACTCAGTGTAGTGAGTTTTTAAATGTAATAATAAAACGCATCAAATTAATATGCTTTAATTGAATAATTTTCTTTATTTTTCATTCATTCATTCATTTTCTTGTCGGCTTAGACCCTTTATTAATCCGGGGTCGCCACAGCGGAATGATCCGCCAACTTATCCAGCATTTTTTTTTACGCAGCGGATGCCCTTCCAGCCGCAACCCATCTCTGGGAAACATCCACACATTCCCATTCACACTCATACACTACGGACAATTTAGCCTACCCAATTCACCTATACTGCATGTCTTTGGACTTGTGGGGGAAACCGGAGCACCCGGAGGAAACCCACGCAACCACGGGGAGAACATGCAAACTCCACACAGAAATGCCAACTGACCCAGCCGAGGCTCGAACCAGCGACCTTCTTGCTGTGAGGCGAACGTGCTACCCACTAGGCCACCGTGGCGCCCTTTCTATATTTTTATACAACTAAAACTATAAGCAATTTACTGTACATTATAACATAGTAGTATTTTAGTAAATAATACAATATTCATATTTCCTATTATTAATGTTACTTTTCCCTGTTTCGGCGGTTCATTCCTCTGTGGTAACCCCTGATTAATAAAGGGACTAAGCCGAAGAAAAACGAATGAATGATGTTACTTTGGCTGTTACTTTAACAACAACAACTAACAACAGAAGTTAATAATCAGTTAATAGTTAATAATAAGTCTAAAATTGTAATTATTATTATTATTATTATTATTATTATTATTATTATTATTATTATCTTAAAGACAATGACAAGAGGAAAAAGTAAAAAAAAAAAAAAAAACTTCAAAAATTTTAATTTTGAATAAATGATTGCTTTAAGTGGTCAAAGTCTGGCATGATCGATCACTCTTCAAACAATCAATAGTGAACGCTGGGAAAAGTAGAGCAGGTGCCAAAGTGAATGAACATCACACCATAATGTATCAGTTTCACACAGGAGCATGATGGGAATCTGAGTGTCAGAAGCACACACTCCCACACACACACTCACACAGTGTTCAACAACACGCCCTCCACTCACAGCAATTTCCATTGTTAGTGTAAGAACAATTAAAGCTCAAACTGGCTCTCCCTCCCCTGTTCGCTGGAGGGTTTGTGTTTGAAGAGTGTCTCCTTTGTCCTCCACTGAAGCGGAGAAGGTTAAGTGCAGTACGCCACATCACTAGAAAAACAAGGGAAGAGGGCATTCACTACCAGAGCCATTCACTCTGAACTACTGCCCCAGTTATGAAGAATAAATTCAGCGGTGGGAGGGATGGATGGTTAGAAGTCTGATAGAGAGCTCTGCATAAAGAGCTTTTAGATATAATTGTTCCGTTTTTGGTGTCTGTAAAAGCTTAGCAACATAAGAACACTTGTTATGCTAATAAACTGTTTTAAATATAAGGCTGGGGGTAAAGAGGGAGACAAAAACAGACAAAAGAGAAATGCAACACGCTGTTTAAACCAAAGCACTCACAGAATAAACCTGTTCCCAGATCATCTCTCTCTTTCTCACCCTCTCAGCCTTATTTTAGTCCCTAAGGAACACAACCGACACGAGTTCACATCAAAGTCTCAGTTATCCCCTCCGAAAACCCCAGGGCCGGCATTAGCATATCTTAAAATTGTGTACAGATGCTCTGTGGCATTGATGGATCAGCCGCATCTAATGTCCAAGTTTGTACGCACCTCTTAAAACAACCACAGCAAACAGCCGCTTCCTGATGGTTTAAATGTGCTGTGTGCACAGGGACAGCAAGCTCCATTTAGAATTCAAATAAGACGTATTTCGGATCTGACTTTTGTACTGAAAAACATTTGGTGAATGTCACTCAGAAAAAGTCAGTAAAAAATGAAAAATGAACGTAATCAATGAAATTAAATAAAAGTTACATTAACATAATTTATTTAAATTACGTTCTGAAGTAGAACAATTAAAATGGAATTATTTTTGAAATAATAGTGTTTCTAGTGCACTAATATGAAACTTTTGGTCGATAATGATGACTGATAAACGTTATACATTATGGGCTGATTAATACAAACTTTAAAATTAATTATTAGGATTTAAATTAAGAATTATTAATAAGATTTAAAAAAAAGAAGCAAATACAGAGGGTAACTGATTTTATAACTGTAACAGAAGAAAACTACAAGGTATTTACAAATCGTAATTATGAGGTCCTCTTTTTCACATGTCCCAGGATCCCAATCAAAGGCACCAATCAAAACCCCCATCTATCAGTGCACTTGGGCAACCAGCACTAGTAGCACTTGGGCAACCAGCAGAGATTACACAATTTTTATCAAACATAATTACGCCTATGGACTAAAACCTCACCGATATATCATGCTTTGCTAATTTTGATGGTCACAATTTTGTTGACTAGATGAAGCTTTGGAACCAGCAGTCATTAGAGGATTAGACACTTAACTTCTGCTAACAGCACAGTATTTTGGCGGTCAGGCATTCAACTGACTATAAGTATGTCAACTTATCCTACTAAACCTAAGCCTAATCTGACAGTCTACTAATACCGAAATTAAAGGTGACACATAGTTAAAGTTATACTCAACAGAATATCCACAAAAAAAAGAAAAAGTAATAATATTTTCTTGAAAAAAGCGTGCCAATATTGTTTTTTTACAAGTTCAGAATTTTTTCCCTGTACACAATGTACTTAACTGCTATCTGCATCCTTAAGGCTTGGGTATACTTCCTTCTCAGCGTTCCGCTCCATCCCGAACAGTTGTGTTAGACAGATGCACAGTTCCACAGAGTCAACTTGTTCACTGTCAATATTCACTTCACACCTGCACTGTTGCACGTGCATCATCCAGGCAGACAGAAAATTTAGGCTGTATGCAGATGGCATTCACAGATGATCACCAACACTCTTAATTAAAAAAAAAAAAGGGCTTCTGTGTCTCACAGAACAAAGACATAATGACATGTGACTTTTGCCAATACAAGTGTTCACGTGAAGTGGATAAACACTCATTATCTGGTACTGCTTCCTCTCCACTGACTATAGTACCCTATATATTCACAAAGCTCACAGACACGTCGAGAAAAGGTATTTTCTTAATGGAAAAAGACATATACTTAAGCCTTGGCAGCACTGAGGTGGTTAAAACACTCCAGCTTCATGCAGAGATAAAGCTCCAGCCAGGTTTTTCCAGTAACTCTACGTCCCTCCCACCTCCCCCCCTGCCCCTTTCTCTGATTCAGTACCCGTCCCATCACACCCCTGCTAATGACAGGCACCCTGCTGAGCTTTTGTGGCTTGATCCACAGAGTTCACTTCAAACTGCCACCCCAGCTACTCAGACCCCCACCGGCAGCCCACCTAAACCCTCCGCCCCGACGCCAAGCCTCCCGGGACCCATTCAGCTGAGGGAGGAGTCCCACAGTGACCCTTTCTTAGGGGCCATTATGGGGACTCGTAATGGCTGCTGGGCACTGCTACATGCTGCCTCAGAAATGCTGGAGCTCTTTCACAGAGCTGCTGGCTGGACGTGGCGTTTTGAATGCGCTGGGTAATGATGGGGAGAGAATGAGAGAGGAGGGAGGGATGTGCGTGTGTGTGTGTGTATGTGTGTGTGTGGTGAGAGTCTGTTTACATGCATAGTTCCAGACGTGAGTACATGCGAGACCGAGAGGAAGAGAGACTAATGCCCTTGTGAGAGGACGCATGCTTTTATTAACAAATGAGGGTGGGTTTGCAGGCCTAACTGCCTAACCGATGGTTGAGATTAGCCACTGGGAAACATCGCTTCCTGATTGGTCTGCTTTCAACCGACGGAATGGAGTTCCGCTTTTCCACAATGACCATAAATCATCACTCATGGCTATTACGGCGAACCCACATGCATTACTACTCAAACACAGGTAAATGTGGGCAGGCAAATCAGTGCCCCAGCCCGGGATTTGCATTAGCGTGTAGTGCGGCGAAAGAGAGTTACACTCGAACACGCCGCACACAGCCATAATGTGCAAATGAGGCGAGGCTGGCACCTGCTGCAGATTTGCATGGATTCAGGGAAAACACAGGCTTCAAATAGGGAACCAGATAAGAGGATGGTGTTGACTTTATTATTTCAGTATGTTCAGACAATAGGTCTTTATTAGACGTGAGGGTGAGGCTGCTATGAGGAACTATGGGAATTTCTTTCCCAATGGAAAGTACACATAATAACGATTTTAAAAGGGGGGACGCCATTTATACATGCTTTATCTCTACATGTAGTGTGCTGATGTAATCTAGCCTCATGCAAAGTCCCACTAAGCACAATCAAACTAAAGTATTTTGCATATGTAAAATCAGATGCAAATATATAAACACTGCAGCAGCGAGAAAAAAAAAGGGTCTATCGGTGATGTTAGATGAGAAAGCCTTTGAAAACAATATCAAATGCATCAGACACATTTAAGATAAGAAACCGTCAGTGGAAAAAATAATGGTGCTGATACATAAAAGGTTGTCTGGATGGCTCATTTTTATGTACCGAGACGCTCAGGGATAATAAAAAAAAAAGGAGTAAAGAAGTTATACAGGCATTTCTTTGAGATCAATGAGCAAACGCTTCTTCATATTTCAGCTGCTTTGATCATCATGTCAGTTGATTTCATCAGAGAGTTTTAGAAATGCGAATCTGTTGCCACAAGGCCGTATCTACAGCATGTCCTTTGTTTAAAACACTTATGTTTTTGTACAGTATTTTTGTGTTTAAACGTCTTCAGAATGGTTACAGCTACAAGTAACCAGTGAAAGACTTAAAGGTTAAATAAAACCAGATTGTCAGTAATGACGTTTAGTTACAAAATTGCACCATACAGTGATCAGCATATGAGGGCACCCCATTTTGAAAATGAATATTTTTATCAATTTCTCAGTGAATATGGGTAATAAATATTGGTGCATTTGAACAAAACAGATTTATCTAACAGATATATTTATGAAAATAATATTTTAGATGCAGAACATCTTTAGAAATGGAAAAATACATTTAAATTCATGCAAAATACTGAAAAAAAGAGAAAATTTCAACCTACAACATTTCAACAAAATAAAATATATTTAGAGTTATCTTGATTTTAGCTATTTTTACTTATCTATATATATATATTGTTTTTTCCTAGCATAGAAATTTGGACTACTAGCTTGTCAACCCTTATTGTAAGTTATTTTGTTCAATTAGCTCCAGATTTGGCTTCAATACTGACTAAACTAATGTATACACACAAATATAATATTGTAAAGCATCCTATAGAAAATAATAATTGCAATTAGAGATTTGTGGGGGGGTGTACTCATATATGCTGAGCACTGTATATGCCAAAATAAACATTGACAAATGAGCGCAATTAACTTTATCTAACAACTCTCCATATGCTGTAACAAATGCTGTGAGCGACTGCGTATTTTAACATGTCAGTAATGTAGGACCTTGATGACTGGTCTGATGTTGAATTGTATTTATGCTATTTTAAGAATTTACTTCTTAGAGCGTACAGCAAGATGTGTATTAGGGCTGCACGATATTGAAAAAAACTGACATTGCAATATTTTCATTCACTGCGATATATATTGTGATATAAATGCAGTTTTACTAGAAAAAAAAGAGTTCATAATTTTAGATTGATTGGGAGGATTGATTGTATTGACTGTATTGAGCGTATCAGCATAAAATAGAATTTAAGAAACGACAAGCATAGTTAAATAAAATAGACAAAAGACGCAAATAAACAATCATATATGATTTTCAGGGGAGTCATACAGTATTCAGAAGCAGAAACTAAATAATCACTGTATAATAATAACACTATACTGTATAGTTTTGAGTACAAATCTACAATTAACCTTTAAGCTAGAAATGTTTAATTCATTGTGCCCAAATGTTTAAGTTTCCTCAAAACTATTAGTCAGGCCTTAAAAACACACACAAATAGTAAACTTTCACTCGAAACTTTTAACTACTCCACTATGTTGTTAACTACAGTAGGCGCCACGGTGGCACAGTGGGTAGCACGATCACCTCACAGCAAGAAGGTCGCTGGTTTGAGCCTCAACTGGGTCAGTTGACATTTCTGTGTGGAGTTTGCATGTTCTCCCAGTGGTTGCGTGGGTTTCCTCCGGGTGCTCCAGTTTCCCCCACAAGTCCAAAGACATGTGGTATACTGTAGGTGAATTGGGTAAGCTAAAGCTAAGTGTATGGATGTTTCCCAGTTAAATGGCATCCACTGCGTAAAATATATGCTGGATAAGTTGGCGGTTCATTCCGCTGTGGCTGAAAAGAAAATGAATGAATGAATGCTGTTGACTGTTATGTCTGGTCAACTATAATCCCAACAGCATTGCAGATCCCTGCGATTTGACTATTGCGGATTTGCACATAGTGATATCGATGCGGAAACAATATATTGTGCAGCCTAATGTGTATTGTGAAACTTGCAGAATTTGTTGAGTATACATGGCACACACACCACACACTGGGAGCGAAGTACACACTCTTTCACACATATTACACACACCGCCGAAATTTGCAAAACACAACCCGGCGGAGCTAATATACACAGAATGGGCTTGGGGGATAAGCAATTTCTGCTTTGCCCCTCAATGAGTTTGCATAATAAGTCATTAGTTAGAATAATACAGTGCATTCACAGAATAACACATTCTTTGTGTTGGGAGCTCTAAGAGAGTGCTAAAATATTTAAATAAGGGGAAAATGAATCTGTGAATATCCAGCCTCTAAAGCTGTGGGTGTTGAATGTTAATCTCTCACACTCTCTCTCTCTCTCTCTCTCTCTCACTCTCTCTCTCTTTCTCTCTCCTGCAAGCCACATCGAGTTTAACCCATACCAATGTTTATTCCTCATAAAACTAGGCCACATTTTCCAGGCACGGAAATTTACATATTATTTACATTTGCTGTAACTTGCCTCACTCTCCTGATTCTGTCATATTGTCTAACAGACCATGAGAGGTCGTTTTCATTCAACGCGCAGTATAACATAACTTGGCACCGCATGTGGATTGTGCAGTAGATTTATTCTCCACGCATGTGTAGGTGTATACGAAAACACAGTTGTGTATATAGTGCTTTCCATTATTTATGATCTCACTTGCCTGTTGTTGGTGTAAATATAACACTGTTCTCTTATACGGTGCGGCTAGTCAGCATGCTGCAGACGTATGGTTTGGACCAAGCTGTGACTCATAGAAATATCCAACATGCACAAATCTCTCTCTCACCTTCAATGTGTTTCTCTTATCCTGAACACCATCAATCTTGGTGGGCTCATTTATGGATTAGGACTACGTATCAGAGAGATGGAATTTGTTTGTTTGTTTGTTTGTGCTGGAGGCTGGAAGAGGGTTTGAGATGAATAACTAACAGGAGTGCCATGTGCTGATTTGAGCCCAACAGAACAGAGGCACTGCTGTAAAGCCGAATACTTTCGCTAACCAATTAACATTGCCTTTCAAAAAAAACCTGCTGATTTAAAACCATCTCATTTGCATCATGCAGTAAATATCAGCACAGAACTACAAGAGAAGTAGGGATGGGCGATACCAATATTTTTGTTTCCGATCCTATACCAAGTATTTCAAGACAAGTACCATCTATATAGATGCCAATACTCAAATGAAATATTTTACAGTGATTTTTTAAAATGTTTATCCCCTTTTATTATTATTATTATTATTATTATTATTATTATTATTATTATTATTATTATTATTATTATTATTTAATAAAAAATACACAAGACACATGATTCCTTTTTACATTTATTAAATTTACAAAACTATAATTGGCTAAATAGCACCTTATATAAAGAAAAAATAATACCGCACAAACCTTGTTTAATTAAAAAAAAATATTTCCTTCAATGTTTTATTTAATGAAACAAATGATTGTTGACACTCTCCTTTTGAGTCTGTTTTTCTTTTACTGATCAAAATCGTTTATTTTTGAAAAGTTAAATATAATAAAACAAATAGGCTAGTTGTCTAACAAAAAAATAATAATCTTGACAACAGTCAATAAATTGCCACTGTGGCGAACGGTTTTGTGACAAGTATCACACAAAGCCTCGTCATTATTTACTGGAGTAAAATAACTCCAGATTATACTTCGTTTACGTACAGTCATGATGACCACAGCTCCGCTCTCGAGTTTTGCAACCTGCACTGGGTGTGTGTGGTGTCTATACTACTGTGCCATGAGCTAACGCTGACCTATTAGCAGAGATCCAGCAGAAGGATATTATAGTTCCCAATCGTGTTCCTATTTAAGTAAATATAATATGTAGCGCTATATTTATTGACATATTCTAAAATCTCTGATCACTCAGTTAGAAAAACCCTCAGAAAAGAACGATACTTTTACTTAAGGATCGATCCTTTTGATACATTCCCAGTATCGAAAATATCGATACTTCAGGATTGATCCGCCCATCACTAAAGAAAAGATCAGAAACTGGATTAAAAGCACAATCAAAATAATGATAGTATTACTAGCTTCTCAAACGGTGCAAGAGCTGTCATACCTGATAAATTACCAATACTAAGTCTATATTGGTCTTCTTTTTTTTTTTTTTTTTTTACAAGGTTAGTTCATTTATTCATCCGCAAATCTTACTATTTGAATAAAACACAAAGCACAATTGAAGATTTTTTTAATGCAAGAAATAGCCTTCTTTTCACTGAAAGTCTGTTCAATACAAAACTCTAATAAAGAGATAATGTCTTCAGAAAGCTTGTAATAAACTGCTCATATGTGAATTTGTTTATTTATTAAGATCTTTTTATAAAAAGATTTAAGTGTACAAACATGTACCCTATGATGTTGGATAGCACCTAAGAGCTAAGACAACAAGGCACTACCAAGTGGATGTGCCCACAAATGGTTTCCTTCCATTTCTACGTTCTACTGTAGATTACAAGCTGAAATAAAGCTGAAGCTACACTCCTATTTTGAGAGTCCTGATGCATTCAAATCTGAAAAGCACCTGCCATTTAGCCATGCCATCAACAGGGAAACAGACATGCAGAATAATGCCAGTGCAGGAAGTGCCAGCTTTGGGCCCTCAACTGAGCCAGTACTGGCTCCAGCATTTGGCTGAATGTCTGATTCATGTGTCCTAGTCAGAGCTGGTTTGGCCCACAAAATCAAGCTCTCATGCACAAATGTGATATCATCAAGATGGATTTAATTAGTTCCAAAGACATTTAGACATATCCATGGCCTCTGGTGACTGGATCAAGGTTATTAGGCATTCATTATGGCAATAATTTGATGTAAAACCGTTTCAAGCATTTAAACAACATCCACAAATAATACAAATAACTAAAAAAATAATACAGAATAAGTAGAAATAAAAACCTAAACATATAATAAGAAAAGCCAGTTTAAAGAATAATGTACTAAATGATACAATAGTACAGTGATATCAAAAGAACACCCACACTGGATGGATTGCTTTATCTACATTCATCACAGTTCTAGATCGGACATCTGTAATGGGGTTCCAGAGGACAGATACAGTTCATATAACTAACACACCTAAACTGTCAATTGCAATTGTCTTGCATTGACACTTTTTCTCTTTTTGTCCTTCCCTTTCCTCTTTCTTTCTCAGTCTCATGCAAATGTTTTATTCCTGCCTATCTTTAACCGTTTAAACCTAGCATTTAACCGTGAATGATTTAATACCAGGTATCACACACGTCATCGTAAACACTGCACTAATTAAGCTTAATTAAAGCAATCTAATGGATGCGTAATCACTCTGTGGATACGAGCCCAAAGAACGAAGATGAAGCATTCAGCTCGCACCCACACGCGCTAACAATCACTTGCTCTACGAGTGCACCCACTCCCATCAATCACGGTGCTTTCCGAAGCCATGCCAATCCTTCATTAAGCAGAGAAAGAGCCTCATAATTAAGATAATGCAATAATCTAATAGAGTCGTTGCCTCTGTCTCTCGCAGTTTAGTACACCTGGGAGGCGCCAGTCAATCTCCATAAAATTCAGACGATGGACAAATCAGTTTCTCTGAGCTGGTGTAATGCTTTCTGAATATTCATAGTGTTTTCAGAATTTTAATCAAAGTCAGTGATGGACTCGAATATGAGCTGGCCTGAACACACACACACACACAGGAAAGCATGCAAGCGAATGCATAATTCATATTGCTTCGCTCACGGCAGTTTGGCCACAGCTGGCTAAAGGAAATGTGTGAGTGTGAAATGTGTGTGTCCTGGCTTGAGGGTTTTGGCTGTGCACGCTGGACACATGGTAGGTCCAGATGTTCTGGTTTCGTATGTGCATAACTCATCAAAAACTCCATGCCTGTGCCACCCTTGGGCCCCTGCCAACCCAGACACCAAGCAGGACTCACTATGCCATCTGCCATGTGCGTGTCCCAATGCATCATGGGCTTGCTGTGTGTGTTTTGTGATGTCACAATAAGGTGATACAGAAGACGACGAGCTGGTCGCCTTCCAACATAGACCTTTTGGCCAACACCACTTGACCATCCAAGATCTTTCATACAGGTGTTTAGTTGTTTTTCCTCTTGTTTTTATTCCAAATATTTAAGAGATGCGCTACTGCTTTCCTGGGTTTTCCTTTTAGCCCTGTCCAGTCTTCAGTTTGAAAAGCTCTGCAGTCTAGATCCCGACAGTTTATACCCTAGATCTGAATCATTGAACTGAGCACCTGTCAATACCGTATTTACCAATATGCACATAGGCACACAAACACACACCATAGAGGCTCTAGGTGTCCAAGCTGAAGCGGCTCTGGCACAGAGTGATGATGTGCCCCCCGTGACTGCCCGCCATTTTGTTTTGCTTCACTAAGCATGTCCCAAGTCTTCAGTCAGTCTCACCGCCCAGCTTTGGTATATGGCAGCCTGTCAGAGATGCTAATACTCTCCCTCCATCTCTCTGACTCTCTCTCTCACACACTTATTTTCGGTTCAGTTTTTATTTCTGTTCAGTTCAACTGAATTCAATATGATAAATTACATGACTATGCTACACTTTGTTTGTCTCTTGATGTTTTGCAAAGAATTTGAGGCAATAAATACATTATTCTATTAATAAAATTGACCATCTACTTTTTCCCAATTATTTTCAGCCATTAGATTTACTTTAATTACTTTAAGTATTCCCAAATGCATAATACTGTGCTGTGTCCTACATTGTGCATACATCAGTCTCAGAACAATATTCTACTCCATTACAACTTCCTTAAAATTATCACACCACTAAATTAATGATTTAGACAACAGGTGAGCATAAAGAACTACTGTTCTGAACAGCAATACTCCCATACCTAATTCAACACACTTGAATTAACTGTGTATTACTGAAGGTTTAATATAAAAATAAAATAATAAAAAAAGGTACTGGCAGCTCATTACAATATTTATTCTATAATTTACATCTCAGTGTCATTAATTAGCTATTGTAGCTTTTTTGAAAAAAACATTTGAACTTGAACTATTGGCAACTTAGCAACTACTTAATTTTATATTTGTTTCTGTGATTATTTAATTTATTTATTATTAAAGTATTTCCATGCTTTTAGTTTTTGTATAAGGTAACTATAATAACAGATTTACAGTATACAATATACTATACTATAAGAGATTTATATAATTATATTACATTTCAAAAATGTAATTATTTTTAAATAATTAAAAAATTATTGCTTGATTACTTGAATTAATTTAGGTAAAAGTATGGTAACACTTTAATAAAGTAACAACTCCCACTATTATAATTTGAAATATACCTTCCATGCAGTGTGTAACACAGCTCTAAGTGAATGAAAACATACACACTGTAAATATAAATCCATAAAATTTACGGTAAAAAAATGGCAGCCGTGGTTGCCAGTATTTCACCTTTAAAAATACAAGCAACAGTACAAACAATAAAATTTCTCATTTTTACAATAAACTACCGTATTTCATTAATTTATAGAGGTAATATGTCAGTAGTTTGAATTACCAACATCTACACATCTTCAGTTACACAGATGGACAAGATAACACAGCCATATGCACGTGGTGATGAGAAAGTTACATAATGAACCAATGCTCACCACAAACAACTTTTCCCACAAGCAGAAAACTAAAGTCATGAAATAAACATTGTTTATCAACATTAGATGTAACAAATCTTTAACGGTCTTTCAGATGAAAATATTTTATTCTTCATTTATTATTACAAAACTGTGAGGTTTTTACATTTACCAAGAGATGAGGCTGTGAGGAATAAATGTTTAAAGTTCATTGCAACAACAATACCACAGAATCCGTACCTTGTGAAGTGTTCCTGTTATTTTACAAATGACTGCTACAGCAACCCACCACTGACCATATGTTATTACAGGAGAGGGCAGCACCAAAGATTGATGTATGGGAATTTATTAATACAGTTTAGTGGGACAAACTTTTTTCTTTCTTTGAATCACAACCTGTAAGAGTGATTAAAATGATTGCTTCGTTGTTGCATTAAAAATATGTGTTTAGTTGTGTGCCCAATCCAAATCCAAGTGACAAATCCAACACGACAAGTTCCACTTCCTTTACCAATTTCAACGGTCTGAGCTCACTCTCCTGTTGCGTCCGTCATTGTTATGCCACCATCAGCTGTGCTTTTACACCAGATGCAGAAAGCACTGCACTTTGAACCCATTCACTTTCACTTTAATAGTTTGACCCACGCCAGACAGAACCCTTCAACACTGTTTTGATAAGCAGTGATGAGTGCTTCCTTTTCAATGCGAGCTGCATGCAGTCAATTAAGCACAACAGACTGGGTCATCAGAACAAAAAGGTGTTTTGATCCTTCATGTATATAAGTTTGTATTTCTTCGACCCCCAAAAAATCAATTATAACTTTAACTAGTGGCTTATGACTAGGGCCACACAGAATCTGCAGATTTCTGCAGAATTTTAGCCCATCATTGATTCTACTTATTTACTGGTGTACATGTGTGTAAATGTATATTTATTTAGTTTTCAAATGAATTTCAGTAATATTATTGATTAATATGAAAATATTCAAATGATTTATTTACAATACAGTTTGCAAAGTACAATTTTCTGTCGTTTAGATTTAGGTTTCGATTTTATATGAAAGACTTGCTTTGTTCCCCAAACAAAGTGGATCTAATTGGATTCACATTGTAAGCATTACATAAAAGTTTAAAAGGTATTACTTTTTATTTCATATATCAAGGTTTTAGTAATGATACTCCCAAAATCATTCCGCATAAATCCGCAGATTTTTAACATAATACTCCACAGAAATAGCAAAAAATGTCCGCAGATTCCGTTTGGCCCTACTTATTACCTGCCTATTTTAATTATATTGGCTTTTTTTCTACATCCATAATCCTACCCAGCACCTACAGTAAACCCAACTACTACCTTAATAACTTCATTAGCTGCATATTGTGACTTTTAGTCATGGTTTTACTTAATGGGTTGCTAATAGCGTGAATTGTACCTTAAAGTGTGACCAGAAGTATAAATAGAATATATAAATAAAACTAAAGAAACATAACAACTCTTAATTTCCCTTTTTTCATCTCTCACTGGATAGTTGTAATGCTGCTGGCAGGCTTTGGCTGCTTGCTAGATGCTGAGAGTCAGACTGAGCGTCATCAAACACCATCCCTCTCGTCTTTGCTCCCCATCTCCCTCTTCCTCACACACTCAGAGAGAGAGGTGAGAAAAGACAGAACATACAGAGAGATGAAGGGAAGAAACGCTACTCCTACTGCCAAGTTCTTTAGTCTTCTTTTTTTTTTTTTTGCAGCGCCTGAAGCGGTGAGATGTGTGTGAGCAGAATACAGGTATACCTGACTGAATGGCTGTAGACCAGTATGTATGTACACACACACTGTCTGCCTCCACCTGAACAGTCTGAACATCTGGACTGCAGATGAGGTCTTCTCTAGCTCTATGCTTTCGTTCCAACAGAAACAAATACCTAATGAAAGTAGCCATTAGTGAAAGTGATAGTGAGAACTCGCTGTCCCGTCAGGTGTTATTTCCACACACACCTTGTATCACAGCCACCCACAGCAAAGAGATTATTTACTGCTGTTGTACGCAAGCAAAGTTCCAGTTCCACATATGAATGATTAATATCCCCATAAAATATAATACCTCTGTAATCAGAACTCTCTGACTCTCTCCCACACACTTAATACATCTGGGTGATACACACACTACATCTGAGAGACTGAGAGACAGACAAACACTATTAATTATTCATGCGCTCATGAGTAGCATTAAAATTGGTCTACCACTCTGATATAAAAAGCAACCATTAGGGTATTTTCATCCTCAGTGCACTATAAACTGAGGAAAACTGTAACACACCTGTGCATGGAGTGTCATTTGTGTGCTATATTGTGTGTAATATAACGTATGTTTTTTTTTCAGCAAAACACATATTGCTAATGCTGTTGCTCATAGAGAAAGACAGAAAGCCAGTATACAAAATAGCTAATATAGTTAGTTAACCACTTTAAGCCCACTTTAAATGTGCTTGCTTTGGTTATGCTTTTTGTTAGTTTTTTTTATGCCAAGTTGTGTCACACAATTTTCATCATCCGCACGTTTAGCCAACTGTATGTGCAGATTTGTGTAATCACTCTGTATGCTCAGTTTGCACTGCACATCCAGGAGAATTTACACAAAAACCTTTTTTAAATCGTTTCTTGTTCTTATATTTATTGCATTTTTTTGCATTTATAACAATGAAATGAAGACAGGAAACGAAGTTGGAGGAGAGCTCGTGAAAGGTTGGTGAGCTGGGACACCCGAAGCGCAATGGTCAGTCAGCATATTGACCACAAGGCTATCAGTGCCATTAACGTGCCAGTTTTTTTAAAAGATACCATTACTGTTTCTGTGCAAAATATAAAAACATTTTGTGAAAATGATGACATCATTAGCGGGTGTATTATGTGTTCAGATACATGCATAAACTGTTACTTTCATTCATTCATTGTCTTTTCGGCTTAGTCCCTTTATTATTCTGCAGTTGCCACAGCAGAATGAACTTCCAACTTATCCAGCAAAGGTTTTACTTAGCAAATGCCCTTACAGCTGCAACCCATCACTGGAAAATATCCCTACACACTCATTCATACTTATACACTACAGACAATTTAGCTTACCCAGTTCACCTATACCACATGTCTTTGGATTTTTGGACCAGAGGAAACCCATTCGAACACAGGGAGAACATGCAAACTCCACACAGAAATGCCAACTGACCCAGCCAAGGCGAGAACCAGCGACCTTCTTGCTGTGAGGCAATTGTGCTACCCACTGCACCACCGTGACGCCACATGCTGTTACTTTTTAACCAAAATAACAATAACTGACAGGCACATCGGGTAGCGATGTACCCTCACAGAAAGAAGGTCGCTGGTTCGAGCCTCAGCTGTGTCAGTTGTTTTTTATGTGCAGAGTTTGCATGTTCTTAAGTCCAAAGACAACTGGTACAGGTATATTGGGTAAGCTAAAATTGTCTAAAGTGTATGTGTGTGAATGAGAATGAATGGGTGATTCCCAGTGTTGGGTTGCAGCTGGAAGGGCATCCGCTGCATAAACCATATGCTGGATAAGATGGCGGTTCGTTCCGCTGTGATGACCCCAGATTAATTAAAGGGACTAAGCTGAAATGAAAATGAATGAATGAATGAACAATAACTAACATCAGGAACATATGTACATATGCATGTACAGTATTTTTTTACGAAATGACATCATCTACTGACCTGGCATACATATCGCAGTGTTTTAACCTCATGAGCCACACTATTTACGTCTCTTTCAAAAAAATACAATCTCTGTTGTTATTCGTTCACCATCCACTCCGTTTATGCTCCAAATCTGTTTCTTTCATCTGTTGCACACAAAAGATGATATTTTAAAGAATGTGTAGGCACAAAATAAAATGACTGATATATCATATTTTACAAATTCACTAATATTACTGTGATTAAGAGAGAGTGCACCCTCCTTACTAATTGAATCACTCTAAAATTACATGTTGACCCTCAGAAATGGAGCATTTTGAAACTGTAGTTGCTGCTTAGAGAAAAAAAAACACTGGGTTGCTTTTTAGTGTTGATAGACTAAAACACTGAATTTTTGAAAACGCAGCCATGACTAATCACTCCCTCATTTAGTCTTTTGATCTACTGCACATCATTCTGAATCTGATTTGTCAAGCATAATCTCATATGACCATTATATTATTGGAAGATGACAAGAACGGATGCCAAGACATGAGCATGAGACAAATTTGTAAATAAGTTGGCGCTGGGGATGCTCATAAAACTGATTAAACGTTAATCAAAAGGGTGCATTTCTAACCGATTAAGGGTATCAGTTAAATGATTTTTAAAAATTATTAAAATTTATTTTTTATAAGTTTGGCTGCATAAATGTGCAACACATATTTGTTAACTCACAGGACAGTGACACATGCAGCTACACGTGCCTACAGACTAGTATTTTTCCAAAGAAGCAAAATGAATGTAGGAAGTTACTGGTCACAGTTGGACACAGACGAGTTGATTCCAAACCAGCACAGATGCTGGTGCGAACACCTCTGTTTATTTGCACAACTGGAAAAAGAAGCCTCAAAACTTTGTGAAATGTGCTCTGCTTTGGAAACAAGCCGACCACAAGTCGGACCATCTGTGGTTTCTCTTCATCAGAGCTCGCTCCAGCACCGCTTATAACAAATAAGCTATAGTTTTATAGTTTATTAGTGTACAACCAACAAATCAACCTTTTTTCCATTTGGAAAATTACAGTTATTAATAGTTATAAAATATCTTCTAAAATATCCAATTTTACAATGGCCTACTTAGCCTAATCTACGAATCAAACAAATCAAATGATTTTCTTGATTTTTGCATAATGATAACTCCGCACCAAATTGAGGTTTTTATTTTATAGCTATATACAACATGCATGCAAAAACAAAACAAAAAAAAACATTTGATTGAAAAACAGCCTAATGCCAGTTCTTAAAAGTTCAGTCAGTGTTTTTGTTTTGTAATCTACTTTTGTAATTTAAGCAAAAAATATCAAGGGCAGGACTATTTATATTACTTTATTCCTTTTTTTATGCTGTTGGAAACACTACATGTGTGCGCAGATGTTCTGTTGTTAATACGTTTTGTAGACTATGCTGTTGTTCATTCTTTTAAAATGCAATATTTAATGTGTCAGACACAAAATAGACAGTCAATTCATTTTTAAATTAAATAATAATTTAATAATAATCTGACCAGTTAGCGGTTAATATTCGGTAACGAGCTGCGGTTGATGATTGGCAAAATTAACTGAAGTAAAAATCCATAGTTGGCACTAACAGCCTAGTATGCGTCAGCATATACAGTAGTGCTCCAGTTCACACGCAGACTCAATTTTGGTTCCTGCCTAGAGGTCCTATGCTGATTCTTTCCCTCTCTTTGCTCTCTACGCTTTCCTGTCTTTATGCTCTCCTGTCCTATCAATAAAAAGTGAAAAAATGGTAGCTAAGGGAATTGACTTTACTAGACAGGACCTTTGACAAAGTGGACAAACTATGTCAACAGTCTGAATCTGGCAGCTTTAGAGCACCAATAAAGTAACACCGTAAGAGTTAACAGGACGTGAAGAAAACCACGTTTTTCTCATAAATATGTGTTTATTTCTACATATTGCCTAATAGTAAGATCAACATGTCAGCGTTCACGTTAAAACTAATGTATACTTTAGACCTGAGGGCAAGTTAGCTGAACTTCACCTAACTGTGTTTCAGGTGCAACGCCATATTATGCTGACAACACTACATGAACATGAGAACACAACGCAAACAGACACATGGACCAAAACACAGGACATTCTCTGGATTATATGAAATGAAACTTGCATAATTGTGGTGTTAAATTAGACATAACACATTTCTCCTAACAACCTGCCCCAAACAACCCATAACATCGTGAATGCCAAATCCACCTCTTTTCCATCTCATTTAACAAAGCCTTGTCAAATACACACAAGCACACACACACAATGTTAAAACACAAGGCAAAGCATCCCCGGATAGAAAAAGTAAAGCATCTTAGTGCAGTGGAGAGTGAAGTACATGCTGTTTTTAATGTGCTGTAAAATATTGATGTGGAAAGTGTGTTTTCTCTTTTTTTGTGTGTGTGCACAGGGAAACATCAGCCAACCCAACATGAGATTTGCAAGCTACTATTTCACACTGATCTGAAACCAGCGGCTCCATCTAAATTTGAGTCTTAATTGCAACATGGGAAACCACAGAGATGATCTCAGCTCAGGGTGAAAGAGGCTGCGGGTAAACAGAAGGGCCAAAGGGCAGCTAATTTCTCCATAAAAAAAGCCAGAGAGTGGATGTGTCTAGTTACAGTGATGTGTGCTAACACTGTCAGATGGATATTTTATTCATGCTCCTGTGCATATACTCTTTACCATGCTTGTTGCTCCCCACTGAACCGGAATTTGCGTGTCTGACTGGACCGAGCAGACACCCGATAGGAGCTCTGAAGATCTATCAGCACTATCAGAAGCTCTTACCACTTTATCTTCCCCATCCAAGAGCACTTCTCAAACTGCAGCTGATAAGAGGTCAAAGTTGACACTGATCACAGAGCAGGCATTAGAATGAAACTGGAGAGGGCCTGAGCTCTTTGTGATCACAATCGTGCAAAAGGAGATGCTTTCCTGAGCTTAAAAGCTTTGAACGAGATTTGTGCTTCATAAGCAGTGAATATGTCTAATTTATCTTCATTATCCATGTGCACAAACTACAATGGAATCTATCACTGTGCGCATAGGTTTTCAGGGGGCACTAAATTTTATCTTTCTGCAGCCTGAGGCAGAGGGCACACACACATAGAGAGAGAGAGATAAGCCCCGTCATTGACTACTATTAATCCTGCCTGATTTGCATTGTCAGAGTGCCTGTGTTTGAACAATGCTGTTGTTTCCTTGTTTGCTAATTTAGGAACAAACATTTGCCTGTGCAGCAAACAAGCTCTCCCAGGATGTGTTATTAATAGGCTAATTAAGCCAGCGGTAATGAGCAGGATTACAGCTAATTATGACAAGATTTGTTTTGGCGTTCCGTCTGGGAAGAAGCAGTGGAGTGTGTACATCTACCTGGGAGTTCATTACTGCCATCACTGTGCACCTGAGTGCACAGAATACACGCTGAGGGAGGAGGGCGAGCGCGCTGTGTGTTTATGAAAAGGAGGACGAGAGGAAAGACAGCGTGAAGGTGTGAACGGTTTAGGGTGGCGGCGTCCCGGGCTATGATATTGATAGCACATATAGAGTACACAGCAAACAATACACTTGTGTTACGAGTTTGGTATCCAGTTACTTACCTAATGTTGATTTGTTTGCTGGGAAACGGCGTCTTCGAACTCTATAAACTCCGCCCCGTCGGCTACTGCAGTTCCCATAGTAGCTACGAACGAGGAGGTAGAGATTTCCCGCTAAACTTCGATAAGTTCTAGGTGGGGCGGGGCTTACAGAAATGGCGTTCGCGCGTTTTGTTTGGTCATGCGCGTTTTCACGTTAGATGTGTGCATTTTTTGTGACAACTAGTTATTTAATGTAATCAAACAAAAATTGAAATAAAAGAGATTAATTCGTTGCTCTTAATTCAGAATGTGTAAGTTAGTAAGAAAAAGATTAGTAAGATTTGATAACTTGATTCTATTTCTTTATCATAGCTAACTTATTTAGCTAAACTGTTTGCTAATGTATATTATTACATTTTTATTTGTAAATAATAATATTTTAAAAATATTACTTACCGTTTAACTGTTTATTTACAATGAAACAGCTCCAGAAGAACATATTTAATATGGGGATTTTTTTTATCCCTTACTTTCACCTCCCAATGTTGACAGGTATGCATATACACACAGTGTGCAAATTAGAGGGAGGTTTGGAGGGGAGTAGTACGGTGGCTGGGAAGTGCGTAGGATTGACTCTCCAAATTAAGGCTTGATTCCCCCCTTGAAGGGCGTCAAAACAAGATGTGTGGGGGTCAGGCCGTTGAAATGAGGAAAAAAATTCACTCTGATCTGTATTTTAGAAAATAATGTTAATAAATAAATAATACATCCATTTGCCCACCCCTATCAGTCCATGCAGAAAAAGTCATTCAACAGTCTGAAACTGGCAGCTTTAGTGCACCGATAGACACCGTAAGAGTTAACAAGACGTGAAGAAAACCACGTTTTTCTCATAAATATGTGTTTATTTGTACATATTGCCTAATAGTAAGATTATTAGATGCATGTTTGCATAGTTTGTCCTAAAGTAAACCGGAATAGCTAATCAGGTCAGATTACACTAAATAGCCCATCACACTAAACACTGAAAACTTAAATACATCTTCTGAATAAATTAGATGTATTTTAAATAAGCACATACATTTGATTCGTTGATGCATGTATTACACAGACTAACATTACCAAAAAAGTTGCAAGTATGCTTTATATGTACACTCTAGCTCCTGTACACTTTATATGTACACCCAGAATGCAATGCGATTGTGACATCACAACAGTGTAGTATCCAAGTGCTCAAGAGTTTAGGGCATTCCATTTAAACGCATTCAGACCATTCTGCCAGTAGTGGACACTTCTGTAACTTACTCAGTGATGTACATCCAATTCAACGAGATGGAGCGAAGTTAGCAAATAAAGGACAAAATTGGACTGGAATGCAGCCAAGCTCAAACCAGTGCACTAATTTTTTTTACAGCTTCTGATGTTCTGCGGATTTGTATTACCCATTCAGCTTGCTTTTCTTGATGATGCTACCCATGCAATTGTGCTGCCAGTGTAATTTTGATGTGGAGGGTGATGTGAGGCCATAATATTGCCCAAACCTTCCCCAAACCTCAACCGTAGAAGCTTGCAAATGTATGGTGGCATTTCTGTGTGGAGTTTGCATGTTCTCCCCGTGTTACCGTGGGTTTCCCCTGGGTACTCTGGTTTCCTCAAAGACGTGCTATAGGTGAATTGGGTAAGCTAAATTGTCTGTAGTGTATGTAGGTATGTCATGGTCCTCCAGGTTGGGGGTTGAGCATTGAGCTAATGATCCACCTCGTAAAAATTAGATGTTACAAAGCACCAACATGGTGTGGTGTTTGGTAGCATGAATTATCACCACTCTTCTCAGCTACCATAATTACAACTCTTGCATCATCACAACAGGGTGTTCAACGCACCACTGTTTCCATTAATTTTTTATTTATTTATTTGCAGTGCAGTCCAGCTGTTTGCATAATTGTTATGATATAAGTAATAATCATGTCTGAGTTTGTATACCTAACCTGACATAATGTAGCAAATGAAGGCAGTTTCATTGGTTGTTGTGCTTGTTACAGTGACTATATAGCCAAACTAAGAAAATGTAAACAGATAAGAATAAAATATTTCTTGGTAACTTTAAATTAAGCAGTTTTGTGATTAAACAGCAATTATCGAGGTAGGATTGGTCAGTAATATGTTTTGTTTTGAATAAAGGCTATTTAAAAGCTTATAATCTTAATTTTTGTAATACCCCATGAAAAGATGTGTCAGCTGATGTTATGGGACTTGAAACAGAAAGAGAGATGACTCAAGGTTTGAATTTAATTCTCACAAATAAATAAAAATAATTTTAAAAAGAACACCCACATCCACATTTCTGTAGCTCAGGAAGCTGAGATTGGGATTTAGAGCTAAGCTTCATATTTTCATCCTCGTCTCTCTAAGAACAACCAACACCAACACAAATCCCTGCTTCACACATGCACAGAGAGGGAGAGAGAGTGAGGGGAAAGAGAGAATGAATATGCTTTTTATGAAAGCATTTTTGAACAGGTGGATTTTTTGCCTGGATCAAAGATTAGGTCCCATGTGGAACCTCGGCTGGAGAAATGATTGCGCATATTGTTCCCACATTGAAAAAAAAAACCACAGATCACAAATGAGCATAGGCTTTTTAAATGGAGACTTTCCATTAACCACTATTGTTCCTAAATCAAACTAATTATAATTGCCATAGGCCAATTCCAACCCAAACATGAACCATTTAATCATTCTTTAAAAAAATCTCTCTATGAGGTCTCATCGTAAACCTATTCATTTCTTTTGAAGATGTTTTGAGGTTTTTTCCTTTTCTTGTGGCTAGAAATGTCCTTAAAAATATAGAAACAGATGTGTAAGTCTACCAGTGTCCCATTCTTTTTTCCATTTTATTTTAAAAAGAAAAAAGAGGGTATTTACTGCTCTACTTGGATAACAGTTTCCCCAAATAAAACTGTTTTTATTCTTCTCAACATGTGTTCTTGAAGATTAGACCACTGTAATCTTGCAGGGTTTAATAATACACAGAGAGAGAGAGAGGGAAAGAGAGAGAGCTAAAGTTAAAACAGAGAAATGAAACAAGGCTACACTGCTTCAACAGATGACTTTAATCCTGTTTATTAAATTATAAAGAATCCGTGAGGATCAGGAATAGAGAGTCAAGGATTTAAGCGATTTGTGGATTTTTTTTCCAGAGTTATTTGATGAAATGGGATTGCAGTGAAGTAGGGGAGCTTTGCGAGCGTGTGACAGCAGACGTGAACTGGGATAAATCACTTGAGAAACAGAGCACAACCGACAGGATCAGACGCAGACGTTTATTTGTTCCAAATGCATGAAGTATTAAAGGGAATAATTTACTCATTCTCACACAGAGGGAGGCAGATCCTAGAACAGCATGTGACTGATGGTGTACCGACGGCCTGTAAAACAAACAGAACAAAAGGGAAAAAAAAAATAAAAAATCAATAATCAAATCAGAAATCTTCAGGCTATATTCATAATCGTGCATAACACACACAAATCTGAGAGTGATTAATGAAAGTCTGTGCAAATAAACTCAGCCTTCAAAGTGAATCGCAGAGATGTGCTGAATTATAGACTCATTAAAATGACTAATTTTCTTACGGCCGGTTATAAGAACGTGACTTCATATCTCGTTGACACACATTTAGGAACAACAACGAAGGCTTTAATTGACCCTGTCCTCAGTGCACTCTTTGTGGTATTTTTTAAAGAGATATTTGAAGGTTGCGATTCGAAGAAGATTAGAACGGAAGAGAATTAGCCGGGTGGTTTTGGCTGGGTGGATTCGCCCGGCTCTTGGGAACCACTATGTCACTGATAACTTCCACTGAGCTGTTTGCTAAGAGGATAGAACATGCTAATCCAAGTCAAAAGACACACCATGTGAATTACATCCCCAAACAGATTACTGCACACAGATTAGGATGAAAGCTATAAATCTTGTCATGTCGTTCTTGATGCGTTCTTATATGCAGGAATCAGAACTAGCAGATGATGCTGAACCAAATTAGAGCGTATTAAAGTCAACACCAAGCGAAAAGCCATAGGGAAATTATCACAGGTGTGAAAATATGATTAGTAATCTGAAGTGAAGAATTAATGTCAGAGCAGCCGTTCTTGGTTCTTAAATGTAGGATTTATTTAGCTAGATTTGCAAGAAATTGGGAATGATTTGTCTAGTAAGTAATATTTTGGTCACACTTTATTTGAAGGTACAATTCTCACAACAAATAGATCATTAACTTGGACAGGTGTGCCTAAAAATCATACCCGGAGGGCCGGTGTCCTGCATAGTTTAGTTCCAACCCCAATTTGACACCTAGCTAATCAAGCTCCTACTAAGCTTGCTAGAAATGTCCTGGTAGGTGTGGTGAGGCAAGTTGGAGTTAAACTCTGTATACAGTAGGACACTGGCCTGCCAGGAACGAGTTTGGGAACCCCTGAACTAGGACTTTTAGCTCATTAACTACCAATTTGCTGCTTAGTTTTTGGGTAGTAGTGCTGTTTAGATATTTTCTATTTACTGTAGATACCAGCTCTTCTCACTCCTTCAAAACTGTGTTGTAGAGTAAATGAACAGCAAAAAGGATAATCTTTTATACATTTAAGCATTGAGCTTATGATGGCTTTTTCATGACAAATACAATTTATACATAAAAACTTCTATAATTCATCAATGACAATAAACCATTGCCTACAATAAAACAAAAGAAATTTGTTTTTAATGTACTTTTGAAAGAAACTCTACAATTTTGTGGACTCTACAGTGTCTGTTGGGAACATCAAAAATTGATTAGCACATATTAAAGATATAGTTCACCCATAAATTAAAATTCTGTGATCATTTACTCATAGTCGACTTGTTCCAAACCTGTTTGGGTTTCTGTCGTCCATTGAACACAAAGGAAAGATTTACTGAAAAAGGTTTGACAAAAACAGCCATTGGCTTCTGTGGTTTTCTTTTTTCTATGATACCAATAGCTGCTTTTTTCCTAACATGCTTCAGAATACAGTATATTCTTTTATGATCAACACAAGAAGTTTTTCAAAAATATAATAAAATAATTCAAAAATATTTAGAACCACTTAAGTAAAAAAAAAGTGCTTTTGGTGAACTATTCTTTTAAGAAAATATATTAAGGGCGTACTCACACTAGGTACAGTTGCCCTGAACCATGCTGAAGCATGCTTGTCCCCCCTCCCCTCTGATGGCCTGCACTCACACTGCATTTTGCCTTCCGAACCTGAGCACGCTTACATTATCGATGATGCGACTGTTCAGTTTAACAGAAAAGAAGCGCTCTCGCTCAGCACAGTGGAGATTGATTTAGTTGTATCGTTTTGTATTATTTTTAGCTGTTTCAGATATGTGATACGCAGTCAAATATTTTGCCCAACAGATCCACCACTTTTAACGCTCATAAATAATCATAAAATCCTCGTGATGTGCAGTGAAGGGTTTGTATCTTTAATAAACTATGACAGTTCGCGTTCATTGAACAGTAAGAACGATTAATAAATCCATATGAAACAGCCCCTTAAAAGTGATGCTGCATCTTCAGTTTTGGACTTTGCACAAACGTACTGCGCTAAAGTCCAACTGAACTGCGCTCTGGCACACCTCTTTCAACCAGGCCAGGGCAGTGCCCAACTGAGGATGGGCCTGATTCGAAGCACTCACACTTGTCAAACGAAGTGGGAAACGTGCCCAGACATGGTTCGGATAGCCGAGTGTGAGTGCACCCTAATAGTTAGATGTCTGGTAGTTGACTTTAAAAATGTTTTAATTAAAAATAAATAAATAAAAATTCAGACGGGAAAAAAAGAGGTGTTCAGCATATGAAATGAGTCATACACATTTGGAATGACAGTCTAGGAAAATAACTTAGTTTTTTAAAATTTAAAATATAAATAGTTCTTATGCTGAAACCAAGCAGTATTGTAACCTTGATTTAGAAAGCCCAAAGACATGCCACGGGAACCAGTAAGGTAAAGCATATGTTAAAAGCAGAGCAGTAGCATCATTATCAACAGAAACCGCAAGAATAAATTGGGGACGGACTGTAATTATCTGTCGCCTCTTCCCGTCTCTCACCTCCACTCCCGTTGCACCTAGAGGGTGTGTTCAAATCAAGTGAGAAACAAGAAAAAGGTGAAAGACAGGTGTGTGGTATTGTTTTTCCTGAGCATTCGAAACAGTGGCACCCAGGGAGTTCCCAGTGCATACGTTGGCATAAATGAACACAACACATACCCACAATGCATCTGGTCACCCAACACCCCACCCAGGAAACACCCTCACTATTATATAAACATCCTTCTTTGGGGGCCTGTGAATGTGGGGAAGACAAAAAAAAAGGCATGGACAAAGAGAAGAGGAGGTGTCAGCTAGGCATGCAATAGGTCATCAAGTCTCTCTCAGGCATTACATCTGACTCGCACCTGGGTCACACTCACTGGCATTCTGGGACTGTAGGAAGCAGGTGTGTGCGTATGTGTGGTTTTATGCATGTTTGTGCAACCACATTGAGCAGATGGCGAGAGCAATAACTGACAAACCCTGAGAGGGAACTGAAAGCACCTAATAATTATCCCTGTGTTTTCTGCCACAAACACGCCAATTAGAATCCCAGCAACACCTTGCCAACACACACGTTTGCACGCTTTACACCAAGACCATGCGTACAAGGATACACTAAAACAACAAGCTACTCTGAACAAAGGGCCATTGTTTACACTCATAGTGACTCATGATAACATGTATTTGTTATACTTTCTCCTCGCTGTGTTTTGGCTGCTCGCTCTCTTGAGTCTCCAAGGGGGTAAAAGTAGAGATGTAGCTGTGGATCCCAACAGATGGGTCGCTTGTTAGAACAAGAAGTGCACTTACAGGACCCGTTGGGCTCCCTAGAGGTTCTGCTTCTCAGATTCAAGACACATTCGGATTCAGCTAACAGCAAAGTTCACGTGGCTTTGTCGAATTTTAAGCTGTCAGTGTGTTTACATGTGCACTCGAATTCAGGCTTCTGTGCAGTCGAGTTACTTTCTTTATTTGTCTATCTGAGTGTACATGATACGCTGCATATTTGTAGGATTAATGTCAATGCAATCTTTCAGAGCAATGATAGGTGTAGTCTGATTAATGCATATAAACAAAGCTTAACAGTCTCATTGTTTGTTGTTCTTACATTACTAAAAAATAGGAATAATGCAATTTCAGTTGAACTGAGGGTAACTTCATGACCCTTCAGTTTATGCAAATTTAAACTGCGTGAATATGTCACTTATTCTGTTCATAATACTGGTCTATTACACCTGTTCTGATCATACTTCTGTTCTATTTCACCAGTTCTGATCATAATTCTGTTCTATTTCACCAGTTCTGATCATAATTCTGTTCTTTTTCACCAGTTCTGATCATACTTCTGTTCTATTTCACCAGTTCTGATTATAATTCTGTTCTATTTCAC
>CAIGQQ010039163.1:7908254-7988200 GCA_903798035.1 Danio albolineatus | reverse complement strand
TTCACCAGTTCTGTTCATAATTCTGTTCTATTTCACCAGTTCTGTTCGTAATTCTGTTCTATTTCACCAGTTCTGTTCATAATTCTATTCTATTTCACCAATTCTGTTCAATTTCACCAGTTCTGTTAATAATTTTTATGGACAAAATTTCTTTGTGCAGCCTTTGGCCGGAGGGGGTCTGGTTCGGGGACCACAGGATTTCACCTCTGTTATATGCAGATGGTGTTGTTCTGTTGGCTTCATCTGGACCTTCAGCATGCACTGACATGGTTTGCTGCTGAGTGTGATGCAGCTGGGATGAGAATTCAAGTATCTTGGGGTTTTGTTCACGAGTGAGGGAAGGATGGAACGTGAGATTAACAGGCAGATTGGTGCAGCGGCAGCAGTAATGCGGTCGGTGTACTGGTCCATTGTGGTAAAGAAGAAGCTAAGTCGAAAGGCAAAGCTCTGGATTTACTGGTCAATCTACATTCGTACTCTCACCTATGTTTATTAGCTTTGGGTCATGACCGAAAGGACAAGATCTCGGATACAAGTGGCCGAAATGAGTTTTCTTTGCAGGGTGGCAGGGCGCACCCTTATAGATAGGGTGAAAAGCTTTGTCACTCGAGAGGAGTTCGGACTGGAGCCACTGCTCCTCCACATTGAGAGAAGTCAGCTGAGGTGGCTAGGATGCCTCCTGGACACCTACTTAGGGAGGTGTTCCAGGTATGTCCTACCGGGAAGAGGCCTCAGGGAAGACCCAGGGCATGTTGGGACTCTGTCTCTCAGTGGCCTGGGAATGGCCAAGATCTGGAGGAAGTGTCTGGGGAGAGGGAAGTGTAGAGTTATTATAGGCCATTAATACTGTAACTTTTCTGATCACTTTTTTTTTACAGTGAAAAAAACTGAATTTGTCAATAAAATCCCTCATTAAATATGACAAATAATTTTATAACAGCATAATTAATATTTAATGACATATTTGTATATGATAATGAGGCTGGGATAAAATTCCTGACACAAATATAATGGCACCATGACAATCATGTGTATGAAAGATTTATGACAAGGTATGTCTTTAAAATGACATAAAATGCATAAAATCTCCTTTATATTCATCACGTGTCATGTGATGCTTAATATGTTTCATGACAGCCTTATGAACACCTCCTTAAAATATTACTGACACTTTAGCATTTATATGTTCATAATATGTGTTTATTTGTAGAAACATGATGCAGCAGGTGCTACAAGAAGCCCGACTTACTTTCAAAGAATTCATAATTCTTTGAAATTGGGTGCTATAACGGTCCAGAAACACCTTATATTAGGCCCCACCCAAGTTGGTGCTTTCCCTGCCATTAATGCTTTAATAACATGTCCATGTCTTCTTTCATAAAGCATTTGGCTGCATTATATTTAAACCTACTAACATAAACTGTCATCGCTTTAGGGATGACTCATCCAAAATTCTTTTTTTTTTGTGGACTCTCCCTTGTATCAGAAAACACACATTTAATTCATTCATTTACTTTTTGGCTTAGTCCCTTTATTAATCTGGGGTCACCACAGCGGAATCAAGCGCCAACTTATCCAGCATTTGTTTTACGCAGCGGATGCCCTTCCAGCCACAACCCATCTCTGGGAAACATCCACACATTCTCATTCACACACATACACCACGGACAATTTAGCTTACCCAATTCACCTGTACCGCATGTCTTTGGATTGTGGGGGAAACCGGAGCACCCGGAGGAAACCCACGCAACCACGGGGAGAACATGCAAACTCCACACAGAAATGCCAACTGGCCCAGCCGGAGATCGAACCAGCGACCTTCTTGCTGTGAGGCGAACATGCTACCCACTAGGCCACCGTGGCGCCCACACACATTTAATGACATATGTATTTCTGACTATTTGACAAGACTATTTTCCCTTGAAATCAGGATGTTCCCTTCCCTGTGTCAGCTTTTTGTTTATGACATTCAAAGCACAAAAAGTCCTGGCAATTGCGACATGAGTCACACAAATTAAACTCTACTTTTTCAAGGAGAGAGGCACTTTGCATCACTTTGTAGAATCTGGAACTATCAGGTAATGCTAAATTACAGAAGAGCTACTGTAAGATGCAAAGTAAACAGCCCATAAAATATCAATTGATCAAAAATAGATGATCTAGTAGAGCCATATTCTACTAGAATACAGCACAAACAGTGTAAGAATTCAAGCGAAAAACAAGTGACAGGAACACTTACTGACATGAGATCAGTGTAGAGGTGGAGGAGAACATAGGATCAATAAGACATCCCCTATAAGATTCCGCCTGATATAAAATCAGAGACAGACATGAGAGACGATCAGTTCCGCTCCTGTCTGTGACAAATTGCTCTGTTTGTGATTTGCTACATTTACTGGTTCTAGTATTTCTTAAATTTGCATGATAGATCCGATCGTTGCAGGCATGCCATTTTGAAATCTCCCAATCCGAAAGGCACCGTCTGATTGATATCTTTATATTCTGTTGTGACCACAGCATGGTTTTGCTTCGCTTTACTCAACTGCAGAAGAAGCCTAATGCCTTCAACAGTTTTCCATAAGCCATCATACGCTCTGTTTTTCTGTCTCCTGCTAGCAGCAATGAATATTAATCCCCTGATCTGTCTTAAGGTAAACAGTGAATGTGGAATCAGGAGAGAAAGAGAGAGAGAGAGATGTGCAGGGTTTTTGAAGATCCTCTTCGACTTTTGCAAAAAAAAAAAAACATTAACAAACGGACTCCTGAAGGTTGTGCAGAACGTTGACTATCTTAGTTTAAGTGATAAATCACATATTCTGTCAAATTAAATTAATCTTGTAGTAGTTGCGGAAATTTTATAACTTTGTAAATTATGTAGTAAGCGACTGATCAATACTCAGTCAACTGAGACTGAGGGTAGGAAAAGGGCTTGGATGACAAGACCGGAAACACAGCATTATGAAAAACAACTGAATTATTTACAGACCTGTGGACACAGTGGTTAAAGATATGTGCTGATAACATGGGTGGTGAAACCCCAATGAAAAAAAAAAAGGGTTAAAACTATTTCACTTGACTCAGGTGAGCTAAAATATATATATAATAAAATATATATTTGATTGATTGATTTTTTTTGATGGATTGATTTGTTTATAGTAGGCTTGAATCTCATTCATTCATTTTTTTTTCGGCTTAGTCCCTTTATTAATCCGGGGTCGCCACAGCGGAATGAACCGCCAACTTATCCAGCATTTGTTTTACGCAGCGGATGCCCTTCCAGCCACAACCCATCTCTGGGAAACACATCCATACATTCTCATTCACACACATATACTATGGACAATTTAGCTTACCCAATTCACCTGTACCGCATGTCTGGACTGTGGGGGAAACCGGAGCACCCGGAGGAAACCCACGCAACCACGGGGAGAACATGCAAACTCCACACAGAAATGCCAACTGGCCCAGCCGGGGATCGAACCAGCGACCTTCTTGCTGTGAGGCGAACATGCTACCCACTAGGCCACCGTGGCGCCTGGCTTGAATCTCTGACTATAAAAATATTTTTCCAAAGTAATATTGCTTTCCTAAAACTGAATACCAAACCAGCAAGACACCCAACATAGTTATGGTATCAATCAACACCCTTTTTAAAGCTATAGTCGTGCTCTGAGTGAAATCCTAATTAAAAGATTCACTCCTATATTTAAACTCGATTAAACCCAGTTAGAATATACAGTATATGACCCATCATCAAGACATCTTTTAAACCTCATGCCCACATTCACAGATGCAGACGATGTAGATATTGTGGGAAACATTTCCCCAATTAAAAATGACCACTTTAAAAAAATAATAAAAAGAAAATCTCAGCCATAAAAACCTCCATTCTCAGTGGATTTTACATGTCTTCTGAGAGGGGACTGTCGGAGATTTAAGCTAGCATTAGACAAAATACTACTTGAGTCTGATCTGTAAGAATAGCTTCCCACCACCTAATCAACCCGAGGCCTGTGCTGTCTGTCCGCCTGGGTGCCTTGCCTTTGTTGCACCCTGAATAGACGCTAAATATCCTCCCAATCTCCTTCCTGGCTCCGGCTGAGCTCTCAGGACCCGGCCCATTCACATGCTAATGCAGACAGACTTGATTCCTTAATCACAATCCTGCTGAAATCCAGGAACAAGGAGATGTAATAGGCAACCATTTCCTCATTGTTGTTTCTTTCTCCCCCCCCTCCGTAATTCTCTTACCTTCTCGGATTTGCTATGAATTGCGATGAGAGAGGAAAAAGTTCAAGTCTAAGATGAGCCTGTAGGACTGCACAGTTAGTGGAAGCGACTCTCCGCATCAATTCAGTGGAGGATTTGATTTGTTTCTGTTGACGAGCTCTGTTAATTTCTTCTCCCGCCTCATTAAGCTCTAACTGCCAATTAATGTCTTTTGTTCTTGGTAATGGCTGCCTCCCAAACAGAGCTGCACACACACACTCATGGACACAGGCTTGCACAACAATAGGGCAAAGTATCAGTAATGCACCCCTACAGACGGGAGAAGGGAGCGAGAGAGGGAGTCGTTGATTAATTGGGAGCTCAGTGAAACAGCAGGCAGACAGGATCTCTCATTAGCTCCTCTCCAAACTCCAGCAGCACTCACACACAGCACTCGGCCTCTCAGGACATGAGGTCACCATCACCCATGGCAACAGTTGGACAGACCAACAACGCCCTAATTGCGAAGACCTAAACAAAGACACCATAACTCTACAAGTTTGCACACACACTGTGGTCACCCAACAACAGTATTCCTGGACACAATAAGAAATAGGTGGTTTTTGTTGTTTGTTTATCTATGAGAATGACTGTATTGCACTCATCTCAGCTTTTGTCATCTAACTACTCTTCCATTATTAGCAAAGAGTGGCTTTTTTAAGTACGGGGCTCTTAGATTGTCCCTGGGTGAGCGAGTGAGTGAGCGCGGGGGAGAACCACGCTTCGCCCTTCGGTCCATTAAGAAAGAATGGCTGTTTTTGTTCTGGCCCGGCAATAGAGAGAGATACTTTCTGCAAGCGCTCCTATAGGGGCTTTTACAGGAAAATATGATTATGTTTTCAAAGAAATGCATCTGAAAGCTTTTTGAACCTTGCATTTTCAAGATGACCTTAATGAACTTTGGTCAACCAAACTTCTGAATCGCTGAGAACAGTCATCGACTTCTCATCTGAGACAGAGAGAAAAAGAGCGGGAGAGGGATAGAGCGAGATCAAACAGGAGAAAGAGAGAGTTCATACATTTTAGAGCATTTTTATAGACCTCAAAGAATGAAAGCATTGCTTGTGTGTGTGTGTGTGTGTGTGTGTGTACAAGTAAACTACAGACATTTTTAGAGCTCTCATTCATAGACTGATTTCATCTAGCACATTCCCAAACTGCTTCTGAGCATATTAGAAAGGTTTTGAAGTGCACGTCTCATGATCAATTTACTACGCCATGAGGCCAAGTTGTAAAAGGAAATGAAGCAGCACAACAAAGATCACAGGTCACATGAAAATAACAAGTTAGATGTCCTGATTTCAGCCAAACAGTCATTTTTTTATAATTACAACTTTAATTATTGCTATTTTTTGACACACCCTGTTGGAGAAGAAAATGTCTGCCTCACGATCTGAGGTGTTTTTTAAGATGGCTATCAACTAGACTGACTTGAAAGGTATTTCGCTCAGGTACACTGTGATTAAAGTCCGTGTGAAATCAAATTGGGCAACACGGTGGCTCAGTGGTAAACACTGTCACTTCACAGCAAGATGGTCACTGGCTCAAGTCCTGGCTGGGTCAGTTGGCATTTCTTTGTGGAGCCTGCATGTTCTCCCCATGTTTGCGTGGGTTTCCTCCACAGTCCAAAGACATGCGCCAAAGGTGAATTGAATAAACTAAGTTGTCTGTGGTGTATGTGTGTGTATGGATGTTTTCCAGTAGTGGGTTGTAGCGGCTGTGTAAAACATATGCTGGATAAGTTGGTGGTTCATTCTGCTGTGGCGACCCCTGATAAACTAAGGCACTAAGCCGAAGGTAAATGAATGAATATAATCAATATATACAATTTACAAATTATTTATTTTGATAGCGCATATTGTTATTCTTCAGGTAGAAAGTGTACCTGTGCAAGTTAATCCACTAAAAAAAAATGTTTGTTTTGGTAAAATTCAAAGTCTGACCCATTTGGAGTGTTTGTCCTTTTCTTTTCCTGTCAGTTTACCAGCTTCAGCCACAATACGTCACTTTAGAATTATAAGGTTCTATCTGACACTTTTGTCAAAATTGAGTTATTCACATACTCTTACTGAATGACAACTTATTTACATTGTTTTTTTTTTAAATAAGTTGTTTATATTTTAAGACTTTATTTAAAAACAAAAAAAAGTTTTATTTACAAAGTCAACCTCAAGCTTGGCTCTATAAGGTTCTTTCTGTGAGCCAATCAGCATTCTGAATGCTTACGCGAGGACCAATCAGGATATTTCCCTGTCATTCCACAGGACTGCTCTGTTGACAGTGGGAAAGACCAGAAATAATCAGAAGTGATAAAATAATAGGGCATCACAGTGGTGCAGTGAGTAGTACGATCACCTCACGGTCGCTGGTTCGAGCCTCGGCTGGGTCAGTTGGCATTTCTGTGTTGAGTTTGTATGTTCTCCCTGTGTTCATGTGGTTTTCCTCTGGCTGCTCCGGTTTCCCCCACAAGCCCAAAGACATGTGGTATGGGTGAATTGGGTGAGCTAAATAATCCGTAGTGTATGGGTGTATATGGGTGTTTCCCAGTGATGGGTTGCGGCTGGACAGCCATCCGCTGCGTGAAGAATGCTGGATAAGTTGGCAGTTCATTCCACTTGGGCAACCCCAGATTAATAAAGGGACTAAGCCAAAAAGAAAATGAATGAATGAATGATAAAATAAAACTGCCACACAAAATTAAGAAACGTCACCGTCGACCTCATATTAATTACATATGCGCTGGACAAAATGTCTAGCACAGCCTTGTATGCTTAATTTAAACAAGAAAAAAATGTTCATCCTAAAACATGAAATAAATGCTATAGAAAGCAAAGATGTAACTTTCGCAAACATCAACATATTGTTACGACACCATTTTTAAAATGAAATTAATAAGCAGGCTCATTGTATTTCTTGAAAAGTAATGCTTCAGTTAATGATCTGCCAGATAGAACCTTATAATCCCAAGTGGATTTTTTTGTTGTTGTTTTTTTTACCCTAATTTGCAAATTTAAAAGAATTTTGATCATTTACATTTAGAGAACATTTAGGGTCTCTGCCATGTTAATGTATGAAAGGGAACTGTTACACACATATGGTTTGCTATATGGAATGAAGCTCAATATCTCAAAATCCTTTAGAACGCAGATAGAATCACATAACTCCAAGCCAACTAATATTTTTAACCACGCAATAAAAGCTTGAGCAACGTTCGGTGCACGTGGATTTTAACACTCCAATCTATCCCTATTGCTTATACCAACATATGCCAACAAAATGAAAAAAAAAGTTTGAGTGAATTTGCTTTGACGCCACATTTGTCATGTAGGGTGTCAATGCTTCTCCTCACTGGCATGATTTGATACTATCAGAGACATTAACGAGGCAGAAGTGAGTGAGGCTTCAACTTCCTGTCACTAAGCAGCTGTTGCTGTGTTTACATATCAAACTGCTGTATCATTAAACCCCTACAAAGCACTCCACTGAGAGACTTAATGTGAGAGAGGAAGATTTAAAACAGAAACAGAACAAGCTTACGCCAGTACAGAAGCTTGCATGGGAAATTAAATAAAGGATTTGAAGACGGAAAAAACATGCTGTGTGATTATGTGTGTGTGCGTGTGTGTGTGTAAGTAAAAAGGCTCTGTAATGTAAATCAATTCTCAGAAATTATTCAAAAAGACAGTTTACCCTAAAAGGACACTCACTTACTTTGCTTTGGCATAATTTCTGCTTTATCAGGGGTTGTCACAGTGGAATGAACCACCAATTACTGTGGCATATGTTTTACATAGCACATGTCCTTTAACCTGCAGTCCCTAGAGCTGGGAAACACCCACACATTTTAGTACAATTTGCTCATTGTACATTTGGGGACACGCCAACCACAATTGTGTCACTTAAACTACAAATCCCGTCATGCACGTTCTACTCACACCTGTTTTGGTGTTCTGTTGATGTCTATGACTATTTATACAGCACAGACACACACATCAGGGCTGAGACTTATTAACTGTTTTGTGACATCACAGCGCATTTTCCATTGTCTAGCCTAGTAGTGTTTTGACCCTTTGCCTTGGGTTGTTTTGATTCATTGCTGCCTGTACTGACTATTCGCCTGTTTTTTGACCCCGACTTTGGATTGCTCTGCATGCACCTGTTGCCCGCTGCCTGCCTGACAATTCTTGTGATAAACTGCACGTGGATCTGCACTCCATTGTCAGTGTTCCTCACACAACAGCCTCCTTTAAAAAAAATACATTTACATATGAATTAAATTGTATAAATTCCTACAATTTAGTCACTTTTTTTGACAATATGTAAAATAGTTCAATTTCCTGTGTGATCGGGCTTGAAAGACTGAACCTAAAGATACATAATCAATTGAATCAATCTTTTAATTATGTATATTCCAAAACAATGTGTGATGGGCGATACTTGTATGCATGTCCATGATAGTATACTTTTATTTGTTGAGCACTTGAAAGATACAAGATACAAAACAGTGCTATTCCTCACACAGAAGCTCTAGTTTCACAGAAAAAGATGCCTGTATTAGCCTGTAATGAGCAAGGAAACCAGCTATGCTTGAGCATTTGGCCCATTTTAGGGTTGCAGCTTGTGACATCATGTCCAGTTTTTGGTTTGTTTAGATGTCTTTGGTCCATGCTGCATTCATATTTCAGACAAACTGCCTCATAATTTGCTTGGAAGAATTTATTTTTCTGTTTCTTTCTTTTTTTTTTTAGCAGTATCAGTGTCATATTGTTTAGTGCATGCCCTGGTTTATATTGCAGCATTCACACTGCAATTACAAAATAGTCCATTTTAACACAGACTAACAAAGTAAATGGCAATAAAGAAATATAACACAACTATGCAACAACTACATTGGTAATGCATTTGATCATTTTACCGGAAAGCCTTGGAGTGTTCTTGAAGAGAATTTGAAAATAAATGGACGCTGCTGCTGCTGAATGCAAAACAAAACCCACAGCTAAATCATCTCCAGATCCGGCACAAGCTTACTCGCATCCAGCCACCCTCCTCTTCCATTCTCTATCCCCATCACTGATCAGTGGATTACACTGATCAAATGAGACAGACAATATGCCCAACATGGTGGCAAAGCAGCCTTCCTGCTGTGCCAGAGACTGACAGAACCCACTCACTCGTCTCTGCCAACCCATAGAGGACATGCAGACTGAGGATGGCACAGGTCCTGTGCCCTGACCACTGCAGCTTCACGCTCATTATCTCTTCCTGGGATTTCCTACTAACACACATGCACGAAACAAAAAGCACACACTTATACACTGCTAGCATTAGTGGCAAACTGTTTCAGTCTGGGGACTACACTGCAAAAAATGCTCTTCTTACTTAGTTTCTAGTCCAAAATTTCGAAAAATCCTTTTATTAAGAATCATTTTCTAGGCAAGTAAAACATAATGTCTTGTTTTTCAGAAATAATATGCCAATATTAAGTGAGTTTTTATCCTCAAAATAAGTAAAATAATCTGTCAATGGGGTAAACAAAATAATCTTGTTTTTCCTTTTGATATAAGATTATTTTTCTTACCCCATTGGCAGATTATTTTGCTAGTTTTAAGGATAAAAACTCGCTGCATTTTGGCATAATATTTCTTAAAACAAGATGATATGTTTTGCTTGTCTAGACAATGATTCTTGTTTTTAGAATGTTTTGAGTTTTGAAACGGAATCAAGACAAAAAAAAATTTGCAGTGTAAAATATCCATCGCAATTTCTGGAGCAAACATTTCTCACTTGCGCTACCTGTTTTTATATAGATACACAGCACACCCTGTAACTGTAACAGTGAACATTAAGATTCAATGTACTAAATTGGTAATCATTAGTAATTCTACAATGAACCCCATAATAATAAGTCTGTAATACTGTCAGTATTTAAATTGACATCTGGCAAAACATTCAACCTTGGTAACTAATAGTCTGTAGAGTATTAGTGGACTATAGGTAAGGGAACAGTCTAAAAAAGGTTCTTCAGCAGTTCTTTGGCTCAAAATCATACAAAACTAGTTTAAGTCCTATATTATAACCTAAAACGAACATGTCAATGTTCTCCAGCAATTATTTGGGGTGATTAAGGTGCTACATAGCACTAAATATACTTTATAAAAAAAAACTTACACTTAAAGTAGTTCTCCCTATGATTACAAGCCAAAGGATTACTTTTATTACATAGCACATATAGATGCTGTATAGCACCTTAACCATGCCAAAAAAAAACCTAAAGAACCATTAAAGTTTCTTTATATATTCGTCGTAGCACTTAAATGAGTGCTGTTTAGCACCATGTTTAGCTTTTTATTTCTTGGGTTAGTTAGAATAAGTAGACATACAATTACTTATAGTCTGCATTTTAAAGTCCTTTGAGTGACAATGAAAAATAACTTATTAAACAGACAACAACATTCCAAACACAGCTAGTTGACAAGCTACTTTAAAGTCAACATAACATTTAAATGGGACGATCAATCCAAACTAATTCAACTAACCACTTCAAACATCTAGAACTTTTAACCCATTTTAAAATCACCAAACTTTTTTCTGACCATTTGTACATTTTATTTCATTTGACACACAAGTATTTGTTTTGCAAAAAGACTTAACCTTTACTGACCCTATACTTAGAGGAAATTATAATATTCGTACAGGCTGCACATTTTTGCATAGAGCCGAAGAGCTAGATACACAAAAACAAGCTTACGCCCTTGCAGCCAAATTTTAGATGTAAAACATTATTAGCGAAGATGAGCAATTATCCAAGCATCAGGCCTCCATTTGCATCCTTTCCTGACAGCAAAAGATCAACTGCACATCCAGAACACAATCAACAATCTTCTATTAAAAAAAGTACTCACCCCTGCAGGCTGTCATTGATCGGTCTCTTCTGCAACTTCCCTTTTCCACGTTCTCTCTTCCAGTCCACAGGATGTCACACTGTACAATGGGCACCTTGAGTCAAGTGATAGGATATTAAAGCAGGATACTTTACATTTATTTGCTTGGCTTGTCTTGGTATGCGTTGAAGAGAGGAATCCTCAAGGTGACAGGCTGCACTGAAAACACTGGTTTGGTTAAACAGATGATCATGGAGCTGAGGAGAAAAAGACAAGCTGACAGTATGGTGGGAGTTTGAATCCCACACTTATGGTTCTGTAATGCAATATTTCTCAACCCTGTTCCATGAGGCACAATAACAGCTCACATTTTAAACGACTCGCTTATTTGACCTATTTCAGGTCTGAATGAGTGGACTGGGGTGCATTTTATTAGGAAAAGAAAATGTGTAGTTTTGGTGTGTCTCCAAAAGCAGACTTAGGAAAGACTAATATTGGATCAGTATTAGAATACATACATACCTTAGATGTAAATCTCATGATCAATATGAGAAAATCAGAAGAAAAAGGAAAGCACTTTTTGTTTCATTTACAGCTTTGAGAAGAGATTGAAAAACACACACAAAAAAAAAATGTTACTTAAAAGGGGCTCAAAATAAATCAGTTTACCTTAACTTAAGGAAAAACTTTATATAACATGAAATTTATGGATCACACTTTATTTTGATGGTCCGTTTGTTGAATTTAAGTTACATTGCAACTAATTCTCATTAGATTATAAGTAGACTGTTAGGTTGGGGTTAGGGGTTGGGTTAGTGTAAGTTGACATGTACTTGCAAAGTTTCTTATAGTCAGTTAAATGCCTGTTAAATGTCTTTATCAACAGATATTAAGTATACAGTCTACTAATACTCAAATGGACCATCGAAATGAAGTGTTACCAATTTATGTTTCATTCATCCATTGATTTTCTTATCGGCTTAGCCCCTTTATTAATCTGGGGTCGCCACAGCGGAATGAACCGCCAACTTATCCAGCATATGTTTTACGCAGCGGATGCCCTTCCAGCTGCAATCCATCTCTGGGAAACATCCATACACACTCATTCACACACATACACGACAGACAATTTAGCCAAACCAATTCACCTATACCACATGTCCTTGGACTTGTGGGTTTCCTCCGGGTGCTCCGGTTTCCCCTACACGACCACGGGGAGAACATGCAAACTCCACAAAGAAATGCCAACTGACCCAGCCAAGGCTCGAACCAGCGACCTTGCTGTAAGGCGATCGCGCTACCCACTACACCCCCGTGGCGCCCAATTTACGTTTAAAAAAATTTTAATTAATGTTGAAAATGTGAGGAGGGAAAAAAAATGATTTCTGCTCACTGTTAAAATAATTTTAGATGCATAAACCTGAAGAGAAAGATTTTAAGTTCTATAACAATACATGCATATAAAAGATTAGTTAATCCTCAAATTATTTATAATCGGTTACCTCCCGTTATTTACATATCCTTATGTTATTCTAAACACAATTTAGAATGACACAATATTTTCAGAATTCAATTACAAATTCATCAGCCTTACTACATTCAAATTTTGTCATAGATGCTTAATCATGCTCGCTTGATGCACAAGAATCAATCAGATTCATTCATAACTGTCACTCCAGCATGTTTCAAGAGTTCACACTTACCTGTAGCTGATGATTGGTTATAAAGCTTGTTTGGCATGCTGTTGCGGTAGAGAGCCCTGAGCTCATAAGATCCTCGAGTCCGGGGCTCCCTCCCGTTTGCAAGGTGAGAGGAGAGTTTGAGCTCAGGTAGATCTCGAGAACTGCAGTGATGTAGTAGCTAATGATCAGATAGCGATTGCCATGAAAAAATAACTACTTACTAGGAGCAGGTCTATGGTGCCAATTTGGATTAGTCAACTAACTTAACCCGCGTAAGCACTGGGAGAACGTGTAAACTCCACACAGAAATGGCTGGCTTGGTAAGGACTAGAACCAGTGACGTTCTTGCTGTAAGGCAACAGTGTTAACCACTAGGTCACCATGCCGTCCATCTAGGAAAGGAGGAGGAGTAGGGGTGAAAGGGGGGATTCTTCAAAATGAAGATGGCTGTGATATGGAACTTAGGGTATTTATAGTAGCTTAGGAATCGTCTGATTGGTGAATCATAAATTGAATAATGCAGGACCAGCTGCAAGCAATCATAAATACGTGATCCTGTCGAAATTAGTTTCGAAATAAACTTCACTTATGCTTCGAAAAGAAGCAACCAGCTTTGTTTTCATGTATTATATGGCTGAGCTTTGTTCACTGATTTATACTGACGTGTGAATAAAAGCCTAAATGAAATCTGCTCATCATAGATAGCGTGAGTGTTTTGGATGAACAGATTTTCAACGGACAGAAAAATTCTTTCATAAAAAAGACCTCCTACTCTCATCTATCTTTACGAAATGCACACGCTCATTATAAACAGTTTACTCCCCTTAATGTATGCACTGAATACTGTATTTGCAGCTGGTTGTTAGTCAAGCAGAATAATCACAGTATTGTACACATCAGAACCAACTTAGCACTACATTAAACAAAATAAAAACACGTTCATCTGCACGTAAACCCGTGCAATGAAAAGTTACACACAGCCGAGCACATGAATAGCATGAAGGTGGAGAGTATTTACTGACAGAAGCAGTTGTGCACCAACCACCAACTGCGTCTCACACACGCGCTCATAAACATCGCCATCTGCTTCTGCGTGTGCCGTTAGTCCAAAGCGAGAACATATTAGCATTGTGAAAAGTGTGTGTAGGTGGGTCAGCTCAGTCACGGCAGCGATCAGAGACAGAAGCGGGGGGGAAATATCTCATCAGATTAGGAAGAAAAAGGTTTATTGTGTCAAGAGGTATGAATAACAACCAGCTCCATCTGTTCGCACTCTCTCAATGTCATTATCATCAACTCTCTAATTATTCTCATTACGGCTATTTATTTAGAGTCACAGTAGTCTGCCTCACATACCTCAAGAGCACAGCCATTGGTGCCCCGTCGCCTCTGATAGTCAGCTTTAGCACAAGACAAACGGCTCGTTCTTTACTTAGACCGCTGAGGTCTTCAAGAACACCACCGCAACTGAAAATAATGACAAGAAGATGCTCATGATCATAAACGCATCACCCTTTAAGCATTTAACAGCATTTTTGAGGCAGCGATTTGACAACCACCCTCAGTGCACCAGTAACCACAGGAAATCATTAGCAGTAAGAGCTCATTTCTGCTCCGTCTGATTGAGGAGCTGGAGGAGAACTTCATAATCATGTTAAATTAAAGGTCCTTTAGATTTAATCTCACCCTTTCCAATCTCTTAATTACTTATTTGTCCCAATTATTTGCTTTACTGAGCCCATTAACGGCCCTTTTCACCTCAGAATTAACCAGTAGCAGCTGCAATCATGCCAGTGTGAAGCCCTCTTCATTAGAGCTCACACACACACATACACACACATACACAACATGTCAGAGGAAGCTCACACTCTTCTATGATGAAAACCAGCATTAAAGTCACTTCAGGTGGCATTTCAGAGGAAGAAGCCGACTGTGCTGAGATGATCTGTAGCTGTCACACTCCCCACTCAACACACAGAATATGAATCATCATCATCATCATCCGATACTCATGTCTCACTCTTTGTGTGATGTATCACTGCATATGTAATGTAATTTATGTGCAAATAAAATATTTCCTCAAACAGTCACCTTCTCAGCATGGCACAGATCTTTCATATCTGCTGTGAATCATTTGGAAGGTGCCTGCTCTGCCAGAACAGGATATTAACAATTAAAGCAGAGCTGATAAATCATCATTTCTCAACAGCCCAAACCGTTGGTACACGACGGACATTTATCACTGTAAAAACGAAGGTATGAACTGCACATCGAGTGTTGACAAATCACCGGTGAAATACGTGAGGATAGGGTAAGCTCCGCGGTGTTAAAAACCAAAGGGAAGAAGATTAATGTCATAGAGCAGTTCAAAAGAGCTTCAGAAATATTGTCCGAATAAGGATTAAGGTGAAACCTTCTTGGCTTTATCGGCCCATCTGTGCGGAACAGCGTGCACTCGGCTCATGCAGTTATTACATCTGATTTTTGTCAAAGAGATGGGCCACAAAACTGTTCAGGGCAGGCCGTTGAAGAAATGGACGGTTTGTTGGCGCTGCTGCTAAATGACCTTAGTCGAGAGATCGAGCTATTACACTTTTAATGACCGTGGCAGGAAGTGTTCCCTTAATCCTGTCTGATGGCTAAAGTTATGCATTTCCACTTCCAGCGGGTTTAAAGTTAATGACCATTATGGACATACCTCTTCATAATCACATCCTGCTGCTGTTTCCTTTTCCGTCTGGTCTGTCAGAAAGCAATGACAGATGTAGTACTGTTTGATATGATCGTTCCATACGATTTTTCAGTAAAACCACGGTGGCGTAGTGAGTAGCACGTTCGCCTCACAGCAAGAAGGTCACTGGTTCGAGTCCTGGCTGGGTCAGTTGGCATTTCTGTGTGGAGTTTGCATGTTCTCCCCGTGGTTGCGTGGGTTTCCTCCGGGTGCTCCGGTTTCCCCCACAAGTCCAAAGACATGTGGTATAGGTGAATTGGGTAGGCTAAATTGTCCGTAGTGTATGAGTGGGAATGTGTGTGTATGAATGTTTCCCAGAGATGGGTTGCGGCTGGAAGGGCATCCGCTGCGTAAAAAATATGCTGGATAAGTTGGCGGTTCATTCCGCTGTGGCGACCCCGTATTAATAAAGGGACTAAGCCGACAAGAAAATGAATGAATGAATGAATGTAGCGTGATAAAAACTTGTTGACTCGTAATTTGGAATTTTCATACTTCCTGCTCGGAAATAACGATGCCGCTAGATGCCAGACAGATTGAAAAACCCCAACTTGAGTGAGAAACGTCATTGAAAATCAGTCAAATTAGCATGAAGCTACATTATGTGAAACAAATAAATAAACTTTCAAGCATTTTACAGACCGAAATGAGTAAAAATTCTACTAATAAAGACTAAATAATTCAAAGGACAGTGAGCATCTCATATTCTTTTTGTCTTAGCCATAATTGGCACAATAACACGAACTGTTATAAAATATTCATACGGCACATGGTGATGTAATGTAATGTATTTTTTTTATCTAATGCAATGTCAGCAACCAAGGCTATTTTCATGGCAAAATAAATTTACAATTAAAAACAACAAACAAATTAATACATAAATTAATTAAGATGGGCGCCACGGTGGCGTAGTGAGTAGCACGTTCGCCTCACAGCAAGACGGTCGCTGGTTCGATCCCCGGCTGGGTCAGTTGGCATTTCTGTGTGGAGTTTGCATGTTCTCCCCGTGGTTGCGTGGGTTTCCTCCGGGTGCTCCGGTTTCCCCCACAGTCCAAAGACATGCGGTACAGGTGAATTGGGTAAGCTAAATTGTCAGTGGTGTATGTATGTGTGTGAATAAAAATGTATGGATGTGTTTCCCAGAGCTGGGTTGTGGCTGGAAGGGCATCCGCTGCGTAAAACAAATGCTGGATAAGTTGGCGGTTCATTCCGCTGTGGCGACCCCGGATTAATAAAGGGACTAAGCCGAAAAGAAAATGAATGAATGATCAATTAATTAAGATTTTTTTGTGTTAATTCATGATAAAAAAAAATTCCTGGTGTCACTTTGTTAAAATGTCCTTAGAGTTCATTTCATTAAAAAGCCCTCTGGAACCATTAAAATGTGTTTTACAGTAAGGGGAGTTGTGCAGTAAAAACATTGACTGGGTTGTTCATCTTTGAGCAAAAAGGCTTTGGTTAATCTTGTATGTCCAACATGACATCTGGTAAAAATCACTTGATCAAATCTAGCCTTAAAATGTCTTAAAACTCTGTTTCATATTTCAGGTTGTATTTTATAAAATGTATTATTCTGCAATGCATCCCACTCCCCTTGCCACTTATTTAAATTGTAAACTTATCACACAGTCTCATCTCTGAATACTGCAATATCTCTGGGTAAAAATGCAAACTGTGATGCATGATTGACTGGAACACAATGAGGTGGAAAGTGGAACATTTTACTGCTGAAATGTTCACCTTCGACTGTCTGGAACACCACATTATACAGTCTGGCATGTTATTGCCATTGCATTGTGATGTCTTACATGTAATGTTTATATAAACCATATCAATAAATCATTCATTTGTTGATTATGCTGCTTATTCAGTGATCATTTGCTATGGTTACTACTAATGTTTGAGGGAAACTCATTTATATTGAACTGTGATGAAAACGGACTAGAACTACCCGTGCATTAATCATCATTGCACATATTGTTTTAATGCACACCACCTTCCAGCCAATCAAAATCAAGAATTTCACCAGATCATAAAATGATGCAGAATATTTACTGTATTTACTGTAACTATGCTTTTAAATGCGACCTTAGTGAGCATAAAAGACTTTCAAAAGCAGTTTCTCAGCTTGTACAATTATATCTGAAGTGATGTCTAAATCTATCAGCTTTGATCACACATCGGCCTCAAACACTAGCAGAAAACCCACATATACGTGAACGCCACGTACAAAACTGCCCTCTCAGTGTCTAATCAGAAAGACGAAACTAATCCCCTCCCAGCGTCTTCTCCTCCAGTTCAGTAGGAGTCTCCTCAAGAGCCGCAGGACAGATTCCTGAGCACGCTTGTCACGCAGGAGGAGAGAGACTAGCGGAGGATGAGTGAGGTTACTGTTTCATCTGCCTCAGTAAGCCTGGACTAATTTGAGGCCTGAGTGGAGAGGGCACTTGTGTGCAGGCCTGATGAAAGCTCTTCAGAGGAGAGAAAAGAGTGGAGGATTGTATCAAATCGCTGGTCGCTCTCATGGAGAAGCCCTTCTCTATCTGCCTCTCTCGACAGAGCCTCTTCTCTCTCTCTCTCTTCCTCTTCAGCGCTGCCACTCAACAGGACAGCCCTTTAATCTCCACCTATTCAGCTGCTCCCTTATTAGGAGCGAAACTAGGAAGAAACAAAAAGAGAGAGAGAAAGAGAGAGAAAATAAAAACACACCTTGTACTCTATGTACAGCTTTTTCACATCAGAGCGAACCAAATGAAAGAGGCGAGAGTGAACGAGAGCCTGCAGGAAAATCAGTATGTTGGGATTTGGAGTGTACCTTCATCCTCTGAAGCGCTCTTTTCTGAGAACATCAAACTCAGGGCTGCCAGCTACAAAAGGTATATGGTTTAGAGAAAGAGCGAAGGAGGAAACGGAACAAGCAACCAGAAGAGAGAAGAATAGAAAGTGCTAAAAGGCGCCGCGTCAGTCGGCGCTGGAACTGAATTAGCTCGAGGTTTGAACATCCTAAAGAGCTTTTTGGACGGAGCAGATATAATGCAGACGCCTGACTTGCCGGGCGGGGAAATGGAGCAGGTCATCGTCTGAGGCAGACAATACAAATCTGAGAGAGATCAGTGCAAATCAATAACTCCCCATTTGATCTATCTACTGCCATAATGCACAAAGCCAGCGGCTCATTTAACAGGCTGCTACATCAGCCCAAAGCTGAATCATGAAATCTGCTGCCCGTCCTTTGCCAATAGCAAGTTCATCATCCAGCCTGGTGTAGTGAAACAGGAGCGCTCACATTAGAAGTACAGACTGCTCCCATGCCGATGTGAAACAGAGTTCCAATGCTGCTTGTGAGAGAACAGGGGGTGTAAGCAAAGGATAAATGGCCTGATGTACTCACTGCATAGCTCTTTTATGCTCATCGTTTAAGGGTGAAATACACGGTAAAACCCAACAGTCAACTTTATCAAATGAAATGAGTGTAGTGAATTTACAGAAAGTTAATTCTACTCATTTGAAAAGAGTTTTGAACTCAGTGTTGAAGGTAATCAGTTCATTAGATTCCGCATTAAGTAAGTTCACAGTACTCATATAGATTCGTTTTTTAACTTGAATGGTTTGTAGCAATCGGTTTCCTCAAACGGTTTGAGTTGCCTTAACTTAGGTTTTACAGTACTCAGTTGGTTTGAGTTCTCTTCATATATTGGGTTTTACTGTGCTCAAATTGCTTCGTTTACTCAAATGGATTAAGTTCACAGTACTCATTAGGATTAGTTTTTGAACTTAAATGGTTTGAGTTACCTTAACATTTTGGATTTTACAGTGTAGCAATAGCTAGAAATAGCTGACCAGCAAATACCATATGCAAAAATCCTATTGTTACCCACATAACTGAGAGTGGTGTTTAGCTGAGTAAGTAAATATACAGTGGGGGAAATAAGTATTAAGCATGTCACCATTTTTCTCAAAAAACATATTTCTAATGATGCTGTTGTTATTTTTAGGGTTTTTTGCCTTTAATGGATAGGACAGTAGAGGGTATAGACAGGAAAGTGTGGGGAGCAGAGATAGGGGAAGGATCGGCAAAGAACCTCGAACCTGGAATTGAACTCGGGTCACCGCAAGTACCTCTGTGCTATGTGTCGATGCACTAACCGCTAGGCTGTTGGCACCGACGTTGACTAAATTTTGAGCAATGTTCACAAGAACCAAAGAATATACATGTATGAAAATAAAACAAATCTAATTCTTTTACAAATGAAGTTATGTGTAATGAAATGAAATGACACAGGAAAAAAGTATTGAACACATGAAGAAAGAGAGGTGGATAAAGGCAGTGAAAGCCCAGACAGCAGCAGAAATATCTCAGTATAGTTATTCAGCAACCTTCTGCCCTTCCTCAGTGTAAATAAATATTAGCTGCTTTAGTTTAACATCTACATTATCAGGAGGATGAAGATGAAACTAGGAGTAGGCATTTCAGCAAGACAATGATCCAAAACACAGCTAAGAAAACTGTCAGATGCTTTTAGAGAAAGAAAATCAAGCTGTCGAATGGCCCAGCCAATCACCTGATCCGAATCCAATAGAGAATGCAAAATAAAGATCTGATTTGACTGACACACAGAACCATCAAGATTTTTACACTCTGTTGAAAACTCACACCTGAGCAACGCATGTGACTTCATTCTACATATGAGAGTCCCCTTTAAGCTGCCACACAGTGAGTGAATAGATCCAGCTTCAAATGGTAAACATCTTTTTAACTCACAATTTATGAAGACATTCTACTTTTAAACATGTCATCAGAAGGACAAAGCCCCACCTATTACTGACCATCTCTCCCTCTTTAGCATATGACATTAGGCTTGTTTTTGAATCAGAATCAGAATCAGAATCAGAATCAGAATCAGAATCAGAATCAGTTTTATTGCCAAGTGTGCTTCACACACACAAGGAATTTGCTTTGGCTACAGAAGCTTCCAGTGTACATAAAGTGACAAGTGACAACACAGAATAAATATTATAAAAGACAATAGACATTAAACAGAGATGCAGTCCAACGATCTGGATGTTGAAATGTATGTACAGATTTGTTATAAATATACAGGTTATAAGGTGCTGTGTGCAAAAGAGTAAGTATTGCATTATATGTTGTTATAAGGTGCTGTGTACAAGTGCGTGTGAGAAAGTATTGCACATTTCTTGCACAATAGGAGAAATATTAACTGTTCATGAGGTAGATGGCCTGAGGAAAGAAACTTTTCCTGTGTCTGGCAGTTTTTGTGCTCGGTGCTCTATAGCGCCGGCCAGACGGTAACAGTTCAAACAGGAAGTGTGCTGGGTGTGAGGCGTCCAGGGTGATTTTGCGAGCCCTTTTACTCACTGTTGAAGAGTACAGTTCTTGAAGTGTAGGAAGGGTAGTGCCAGTTATTCGTTCAGCAGTCCGGACTATTCGCTGTAATCTACGGAGGTCAGATTTGGCTGCTGAGGCGAACCAGACGGTGATTGAAGTGCAGAGGATGGACTGGATGACAGCTGAGTAGAACTGCACGAGCAGCTCCTGTGGCAGGTTGAACTTCCTCAGCTGACGGAGGAAGTACAGTCTCTGCTGGGCTTTCTTCACAATAGAGTCTATGTGAGTGTCCCACTTCAGGTCCTGAGAGATGGTGGTGCCCAGGAACCTGAATGACTCCACTGCAGCCACAGTGCTGTCCATGATGGTGAGCGGGGGGAGTGCAGGGGGGTTTCTCCTGAAGTCCACTATCATCTCCACCGTTTTGAGCATGTTCAGCTCCAGGTTGTTGTAACTGCACCATAAAGCTAGCCGCTCCACCTCCTGTCTGTATGCAGACTCGTCACCGTTCCGGATGAGGCCGATAACAGTAGTGTCGTCCGCAAACTTCAGGAGCTTGACGGAGGGGTCTTTTGCGGTGCAGTCGTTGGTGTACAGGGAGAAGAGCAGTGGGGAGAGAACACATCCTTGGGGGACACCAGTACTGATGGTGCGGCTGTCAGACGTGATTTTGCCCATTCTGACTAGCTGTTGTCTATCTGTCAGAAAGCTGGTGATCCACTGACAGACAGAGCTAGGAACAGAGAGCTGGGTCAGTTTGTGCTCGAGCAGTGATGGGACGATGGTGTTAAAGGCAGAACTGAAGTCCACAAACAGAATCCTTGCATAATTCCCTGGTTTGTCCAGATGTTGTAGGGTATAATGCAGTCCCATGTTGACTGCATCATCCACAGACCGGTTTGCTCTATAGGCAAACTGCAGGGGGTCCAGCAAAGGTCCGGTGATGTCTTTCAGATATGCTAGAACCAGTCTTTCAAATGACTTCATGACCACAGATGTTAAGGCGACAGGTCTGTAGTCGTTGAGTCCGGTGATCTTTTGTTTCTTCTGGATTGGGATGATGGTGGAGCGTTTGAAGCAGGATGGAACTATGCGCTGTTCCAATGATCTGTTGAAGATCTGCGAGAAAATGGGGGCCAGCTGGTCAGCACAGGTTCTCAGACAGGCTGGTGAGACACCGTCTGGGCCTGGCGCTTTCCTTCTCTTCTGCTTACTGAAGACCTGACGCACATTATCCTCACTGATCTGAAGATCAGGGGGGGAGAGGGAGATGTCTGTAGGTGTTGATGGCTGTGTATAAAGATGGTCAGGGCGGATTTGGCTGGAGGTGGCTAGAGGTGTTGATGGCTGTGTAGAGGGTGTCTGGTGGTCGAAGGTGTCGAATCTGCAGTAGAACATGTTCAGGTCGTTAGCGAGAAGTTTACTGCCATCGATACTGGGGGGAGATGCTTTGAAATTCGTGATGGTTCGCAGACCAGTCCACACTGATGCAGGGTCGTTAGCAGAAAACTGGTTTTCCAGCTTTTTTGCATAATTCTTTTTGGCCAGACCAGGCCAGAATCTGCCACTATGCTGACACATAGGTATTTGTAGCCCCACCCTCTTTTAAAATTACCACAATCTCATTTGAATTCAAAACAACGGTCACCAGAATAGCACAGTTGGGATCAAAGCCTGTAAGGGACTGCTTCAAAGAGTTTTAATACATTATTTGTGTGGCATTTCAGCTGAAATTTCACACTCTAGGGACATCATACTTATTATACATCTTGTAAAAAAGGCATAATAGGTTCCCTTTAAAGGAAGCAACTTTTTAACCTTAAACATTATATGTCAATTCAATTAGAATTGCACTTCAATTTCTACTATGAAGAATTTAGATTTTACCTGCAGATAACTGATATAGAAATATTGAACATCAGGAAGCAGAGCTGGAGAGCCACATCCACATGACATCACAACAGGCAGGTTGCTAAAACGTATTTACTAGCAGGATATTCCAGGATATTTACTCTGGCAATTTTTACATTTTGTTCAAAAAATACCTCCAGTTCAATCTTCAATGTCATCAGAAGTATAACAGGATAGGGCTGGGCAAACAATCAAAATGAAATTGCAAACGCCAGTGACTAAATCTGCATGTGTCATGCACGTCTTGTCAGGGAAGCACACTGTGATCAGTAATAAATCACCTCTGAATGCCAGAGGTAAGAGATATTTTAAGAATGATTTAGTTTTTATGTTAATATTTAAAGTTTTGTAATGGTCAAGTTACATGGTTTATAAAAAAAATAATAATAAAATGTACACACACACAAAAAAAATCATTATTATGTCTGAAAAGTATTATAAATGTAACAAAACGAGTAGAAAGTAAAGCTCTGTCAGTTATTCTGAGTCAGACAGCACAGCTGAGGTTGCTTATCAATGGCAGGCACCAGGGAAGCGCAAGCAACGGGGTACTATAGATTTGTTGCCACATGCTTTTAGATGCAATATGTCAACAGGGCCTAAGACTGAAAGTCATTAAACGAGAGTGCTTAAGCAGTTACTCATGACATGAGCGCTACGAGGTCCAGAAGCAGCAGAGCTTTTATTATGACACGATACACCGCTTTTGGTCTCTGGAATTAACGCAATCAGTAGGTATTGTCTCTGGTCAACATGCAGATGTCATGCAAACATCCATATTTCTATAATCTCATGCTTTCTGTTTTTACCCTTGTCAACCGTTCACTAACAACATACCAACGCTTGGGTTATTCAGTTTTATTTACAGAGAATAAAGTTGAAGAACTTTTATGAAAATGAACTTTATAGAGAATAAAACAACTCTTGGTTTATATTGGGTCAGTAGCAGAGACCTCAGCATTTATTTTACACCTGTAAATCAACTAAAGCGCCCTGTACTTGAGTAGTTAATCTTACAACCTTTTACTTTTTGATGGTGGAACATTAAAGGGCTATTGTGAAGAAACGGCACTGTACACCACAGCTACAGCATGACATTATGATGCGGCTGATGACTACTGAAAAAAAACGAACAATAAACACAATGATTGCCAATCACAGTCCACTCATTTTGACATACATTCAGTGTATGCTTATAATAAACCATTCTATTGGTGCTATAGTTATTATTATCATTGTTCTGGATGTGAAAATGCATAGAAACAACAACAACAGTAGAAAAAAAAATAGCAGGATAGCCAGAATGAGCACCTCCACAAGATGTGTTGATGCACTAACCATCATATGAAACCCTGAACACACAAACACCAGACATTTCCCCACAGATCTAAATCCGTCTTTCAAGTTAAAAGGATAGTTCACTCAAAAATGAAAAATTACTCACTATTTACTCTACCTTAGGGGTTTCAAACCTTTCTGTTTATCTTTCTTCTGTTCAACACAAAAGAGGTTATTTTGAAAAATATGTAACCATTGACCTGTATAGTAGAAACAAAAGCAAATATTATAGAAGTATATGGTTACAGGTAACTTCTTTTGTGTTCAACTGAAAAAAGTAAGTCAAACAGGTGAGGGAGGAACAAATGATGCCAATTCTCAATTTTGGGTGAACTATCCCTTTAAATAGTAAAATAATAAGAATATTCTGCCTCCTTTTAGTTGATTTTCCAGTTAATGATTATATACACAAGCTTCTCAATTCCATTCATTCATTCTGGTCTTGTTTTATGTACATGTTTCTCTTGTACACTACCTGACAAAGGTCTTGTCGTTGATCCCAGTTGAAAGAGCAACAAATAATAACAACTTCTAGTTGAAAAGTCGCAGAAGGTAGATTTTTCCGATTAATCATCTGTTGAACTGCATCCCAATCATCAAAAAATACTGCAGAAGACCTACTGGAATCTGCATGGACCCATGATTGTCACAGATTTGAGTCAAGTTTGGTGGAGGACAAATCATGGTTTGGGGTTACAATCAGTATTGGGGTGTGCAAGAGATCTGTGAGTGGATGGCAACATCAATATCCTGAGGTATCAAGACATTTGTGCTGCCCATTACACTACAAACCACAGGAGAGGGCAAATAGCTCAGCAGGATAGTACTCTCTAATAGCCTCCGCATCAAAGTTCCTGAAAGCAAAGAAGGTCAAGGTGCTACAGGATTGGCCAGCCCAGTCACCAGTCATTAACATTATTGAGCATTTCTGGGGTAAGATCAAGGAGGCATTGAAGATGAATCCCAAGAATCTTAATGAACTCTGGGAGTCCTGCAAGAACGCTTTCTTCGCCATTACAGATAAGTTAATTGAGTCATTGCAGAGATGTATGGATGCAGTCGTGGGAGTGAGACATAAAATTAGTTTATTATTTCTGTTAAGTGAGAAGACTTTTGTATAAGCAAAGTCGGATCTTAGTCCAAATTAAGAATGGGGGCAAGATCATATTTTGGTAAAATAAGTGTAATCCAGCGGTCTTTGCCTTTGATTTAAGCCACTTCTGATACCAAACGATCAACTAGAAGTCAAGTTATTATTTGTTGTTCCTAAAACTTGGAAAGTCGACAAGACTTTTGTCAGTTAGTGTATTGATCCTGAAACCCAACTGTGATGGTACTGGATGTGCATAAAACACATTCAAACCACAATTTATTCAACACCAACCCTCTCTCCCCACCTCCAACATTTTAATCAAAATAAAAACTCCATTCTACAAGGACGGTTCAATGCCAAGCACAAAGGAATCAGCTAACCCTGAAAGATTCTCCAAGCGTTAAAGCACCCATCAATGCCAACAACAAATGGCTTCAATAGACTCTCAACAGCTTATAGATGACTCTTTTTGAAAAGCAAAGCACTTACATGATACTTCTACTGAAGAGATATTCTGCGCATTACCGGGGTAGTTCAACAAAAAATTCCCTGTTAATTAACTCACCCCCAAGCCATCCAAGATGTAGCTGATATTTTTCTTCAGTAGAACAGTAAAAAAAAAAAATTTACAGCTGGAACTGTTGTCCTCTGGTATCCCTGTAATGAAAGTCCGTGAGTGCCTGCCATCAACAAGAGATAAAAACACAATCCTATTTCTACCAGCGGCTCCTGATGAGGTCTTATGAAGCGAAGCCATCACTCAAACTGAACATTATTTACCTTTTTACTGTTATGCTGAAGAAGAAAAAGTCAGTCATGTTTTGGATTGCCTGAGGAAAAGCAAATTAACTGGAAAGTTTTGAGTGCACTGTACCTTTAATGGGCAGAGGAAGCATGAGAAAGTTCAACCTGCTCAGGCTGGAGACATTTGACTATTTGTAGAATGTCAGAGCGCAGTAACAGGTGAGAGACAGACAGATGCCGAAATCACATGCTTAATGAAACCAGCTCAAACCACCAGAATAAATCAACTGACAAACACACTTCCTGGCCGATAATCCACTTGAGGTGAGGAAATCAAAAGGGTGTGTGTTGTGTGTCACCAGCTGTGGTTGGGGGGACCGCAGGGCATATTTGAGTCAGCTGGGTCTGCGGTTACAACAGATAGCTGAGGCAGCACAAACTATGTCTCTTTTATACACACTACTACATGTCTCAACTCTTCCATCAGCCTTTCAGCAGCTTGACACCATGTGGGAACATCGAGATGACATATCCAGCGCTCCTGGCCTCAGTAATTCATCTCCATACTTAAGACTTGTGACACATGCGCACACACATTGGGTTTTCAGGTTTAAGAGGACTCCCTTGTAAGTGTAACGATCTTTTTACTGTACAAAGTACATTTTATGTCCCCTAATCCCTAACGTTCTGCATTTTAAAGGTTGTATGATTCAATAAGTATGATTTCTGAGTGGTTTTCCACATGGGTTAGCGCAGCGGTGACCAACCCTGCTCCTGGTGATCTACCTTCCTGCAGATTCCAGCTCCTACCAAACTCAAACACACCTGCCTGTAATTATCAAGTGCCGTTCAGGTCCTAATTAATTAGTGCAGGTGTGTTTGATCAGGGTTGAGCACCACTGGGTTAGGGCATAGGCTGTTTCTCAATTCCAAGAACGCAGAGAACGGACTTGTGTTCCTGTGGAGACCGGTCTTGCCAGGTCATATTGGGAGAACGAACTCGGGAGACCGCGAGGACAGAGAACGCGTCCTGTGAGGAATGAGATGCTGCGTTCTTCCTGGTGGTCACATGACCCTCACACATCTTTTTTCATTCATTTTCTTTTCGGCTTAGTCCCTTTTTTAATCCGGGGTCGCCACAGCGGAATTAACCGCCAACTTATCCAGCATTTGTTTTACGCAGCGGATGCCCTTCCAGCCGCAACCCATCTCTGGGAAACACATCCACACATTGTCATTCACACAGATACACTATGGACAATTTAGCTTACCCAATTCACCTGTACCGCATGTCTTTGGACTGTGGGGGAAACCGGAGCACCCGGAGGAAACCCACGCAACCACCGGGAGAACATGCAAACTCCACACAGAAATGCCAACTGGCCCAGCCGGGGATCGAACCAGTGACCTTCTTGCTGTGAGGCGACCGTGCTAACCACTCGGCCACCGTGGCGCCCCCCTCACACATCTTTAACCAAAAATTATTTAAACATTACAGCATTCATACAGCGATTTATTGTTTTTCCTGTCTAACAATATAGATCTGCATAAATACTTTACAAATATACACTGCACAACAAAATAAAACTGATTTTAATACGAATTTCAACAAATAAACTCCCTTAATGTGTTAAGCCTTTATTAAGATTTTCATGGTAATGTTTAATTTCACCGTCTCATTTAGAGAAACTCCTGAGGTAAATATGTAGATCTCTGAACTTTAATAATAATTTTATATAAAATGCTGCACTTCCCACCTCCAGTCGCAATGACTTCTGGGACTTCTAGAGCGAGTTTGGTGCTCAAGTCTGCATCGGTGCGCCCTAGGGATGGGCGATACCAATATTTTCCGATCCGATACCAAGTATTTCAAGACAAGTATCGTCGATATCGATACCGATACCAATACTTTAATTAAATATTTTATTGTGATTAAAAAAAATGGTTATCACCTTTATTATAATAATTATTATTATGTAATTATTATTATAAATTTATAATTATCATCATCATTATTATTATTATTCAGTTAAACAAAACACATGATTCCTTTTTACATTTATTTAAATAACAGAACTATAATTTCATGCCACCATATATAACAAAAACTACACTGCGGAAATCTTGTTTAATTAAAAAAGTACATCTCTCACAGTTATTATTTGTACCTAAATTTTGTATTTTATTTGATAAACAAGTTTATTTTAAACAATTTAAACTAAACTACGTAGTCTTTACTTGAGTGGTCTACAGTCTATTATTCTGAACCCTGTGAAATGTAACAGAAATCTGAGCCAATTTACGCAAATTACATAAATGACAGAGTTTAGAATAGGATTCCCCCTCAGCTTTGGCATATTAATATTACAAAGAATAACATATAGGCCTAATGATTCCCCCTCAGCATATTATATTTACAGTGTGTGCATCTGTGTGTTCATATGAACATATATCAGGTAAAACTTAATATAAACTGGCTGTCTGTATTGAACTCGACTCCACTTTTTGTAAAATAATTTCCACTGGGTTAGCTGGACAATAACCGGATTCCTTAAAGGATTCTGCCAAAGTTTTACAACCTGTGCTGGGTGTGTGTGTGTGTGGTGTCTGTACTACTGAGCCGTGAGCTAACGCTGACCCATTAGCGGAGACACAGCGGAAGGATATTATAGTTCCCATTTGTGTTCCTATTTAAGTAAATATTTATGTAATATGTGCTATAATTGAGATATTTTACTCAGTAAGAAAACCCCCAGAAGATCGATACTTTTACTTAAGGATCGATCCTTTTGATAACTTCCCAGTATCGAAAATATCGATACTTCAGGACCGATCCGCCCATCACTAGTGCGTCCTCGATATCAAAAACACATCAGGAAACTTTCACACGTCCTCCGTTCTTGCGGTCTTGAGTTGGAACTGAACTTTGGATATAGAATAAATTCATAGAATAAATCCCCACAAGGTCAAAAATGGCCACTTAGTCCCAAACATGTAGTCAAAACCAGTACCACACACTCAAAATACAGCCAAACCATTAAACCAGTATTCCCGACACATTTTACAAAAAAAGTTTATTGAATTATTAACAACTGTACATGATCAGTGCTGACACAGTTTTGCTACATACTTTGGTGTGAAGTTGAGAGGTTGTGAAAGGCAGGCGGGTCATGTTTTTTTCGTGTGTGTGTGTCATATTAAAGACGGAGTTCGCCATGACCGGTTCAGCAGACACCAGTTCCTACAGTTACACAAAAAGGGGTAAGCCGGGATCAGGTTTAAAAGTAACGATCTCCTCCCTCCCTCGTGTGCGCACGCTTTCACACAGAGCTTCCACCAAAGTCAAGTGCAGGCAATGAACAGATTCATTAGAAAACTGGCTCAACTTGTACAGAAGCGAATCTCGATGACTCGGATCACTCAGAGAAGCTGGTTCACGTCAATCTGAGGCTGAAAACAGGGCTGCAGGCTCTTTAGGGCGGCGCTCTCTACAGCAGAAGTAAGCTGTCAATCACTGGGGTGAGTCATCTCCCGTTTCAACAGCAGCCAACTATAGTGGGGCCGCTTATGGGATCGGTTGGCAAGTTACTCATCGCAGTGTGTGATCCACGCCGAGTCAGCATGTTACAATCACACTTCATTATCTGAATTCCTCTTTCCAACGAGATGCCACACAACGCAAAGGGCACAGACAAGTAGTACAGTTAGTCACTCTCCCAGTTTAATACCGCTTTCAATTTACACACGACTCTTCATTCATGGGCCGCTTCGTATTCAGACTTCCGCTGGATTCCAGTTTGATCCGGTTTTCCATGAACAGCACATGGGCTCCAAAAGCAAAATAAGAATTACAAAAATGATTCAGGAAGGAACAGGAAGGATTTTCCCCCTCCACTTGAGCCTTTTAGGAAACGGCCAGCCCAGAGAGTGTGCTTACAAATTCAAATGAAAATGTGTCCTAATCTACATTCATCAAGCATTAAGGACATGAGGACAAAGAAACCCATCACAAGTATATCAGGACATGGAAATATATATAATTATATATATTTATAAAACGTCTTTATTACTCCATATATACACTTTTTAACAAATTGTCCAGGGAGCAGGAGGCTAAAACTGAAGCACTGCTTCATATTACATCACAGATCATTCACTGTTGGTTAAAAGGAAGGCGGTTGGGGGGGAAATACTATGGAAGGAATAGGCACACACAATCCCATGAGCAGACCGAAAGCAAAGGCAAGACAATATTTACTACATTAGTGCCGTCAGGGAGTCCTTGGGACAGTTTAACACATTTCCATGTAGATTTGTTAAGGATCATTCCACTGCTGTAAGAATCCAGGTGTGATCAAAATAAAAAGCATCTGGGAAGCGATCCCAGTGGACCAACCAATTCCTGACCTGGGTTCCTACTGTGAAGGTGGACGAGTGATCCCTTGAATCCATCAAAACAAATCAGGCCCATCCATAGGTCTTTAGCTCTGGTGAAGCAGCGAGTTTAGTAGATGACTTCATACACAGTGGCCTTCTTGTCTCCAGATCCCGTCACAATGTACTTGTCATCAGCCGAGATGTCGCAGCTCAGGACAGAGGACGACTCCTTGGACTGTAGATGGACGAAAGCAGGAAAGCGATTAGCTGACGCGATATACTATGACATCAAGCACAGAGCATTTCAACGTCACTCCCTTCTAAACTGCAGCATTTAAAGTCACTCTCAGAAGCAAATGTAGGTGTGTTATAAATAGACAGTAGGGAATGTGTGCGAGTGGTGTGGTGGTGTGTCAGCTAGACTTCTCCTTGTATAAAAATGTGATAACTGTATGAGTCAGATTGAAAGACCGCTGGAATGTGTGAAATGTGCAGAAAGAAACAAGAATTGTAGTAAACCTTTTAAAAGATTTAATTCAAAGAATTCCACCTGTTTGATGCAATGAATAAATCATTTTAAGAACATTAGAAATAATGTATTTATTCCAATAAAGAATAAAACGTTACAATTTAGCAGGCAGACTATCACTAGTTTCATCAAAATGTACACAATGAATTTGATATTATTTTTATGTTCTACACCAGTGTTTTAGTCTTTTTCGGTCTTTCAGTCTCTGCTAATGAGCTGATGATCTGAATCTGGTGTGTTTGGTTAAAGAGACATGGAAGATGTGCAGGACTGGTGGTCTTCTAGGAACGTGGTTGAGAAACATTGTTCCACACTACATTTTTATTTATTTATTTATTTTTATATCGTTTTTGTGAGGGTTTTTCTACCATGTTTTATTCAACTTTGTTTTATTTTTACTATGTTCAAACTAAACTTGTAAAGAACAAAAAAATATGCAGCTTGTCAAAGCCTATACTTTATCTAAAATACATTTCATAAAACAATTGTCAGCTTTGATTTTAGCTTGTAGATTACAATTATTAAAACTTATCAGTGCTCCGTTTACCCACTGACTGTTTAGTCAGCTTGTTTATTACGGTAATGAATTGACAAGACCATTCAATAATTCACTAAAGAATAACAAAAAGAAGAAAAAGTTAATTTCCAATGGAAACTTGAAAGTGTTTGTCCACAAAATTAGTATTTTCTGTAAAGCTGCATCTTCACAGAGGAAAAAAAAGTATTGAACGAGTCTGAGATTAAAGCGGCAATGAAAGCCAGAACAGAAAATTTCACACCACAAATCAAACAAACATTCCCAACGTAACTTGGACTTTAGGAGAGGGAATACAGTATTGACTGACATACCTGGAAAATGCTGGCACCATAGGGAGTCCTCCAGGCATTCAAGAGATTGTCCTTCCCAGTGCTCACAAACCATTTACCTTTAGGAAATGGAACAAACACACATGCACTAATGGGTACAGAGTCAAGGTTGATCTGAATGACTTGATTCACTACAGCGCAACTTATTTGGAAGTAGAGTGAGCCATTAAGAGAAAGAGAGAGAGAGGGGGGAGGGGGGTGCAAAGTGCAACCTGGCCAAACTAAAATGGAAAAACACCACTGAACTAAAGCTCATGTCATGTTTCAGCCATATTTTACGTTAAGTCTAAGGTTTCTTCCCTTATTTATTCTCAAGTGCAAGATGTTTGCACTTTATGTAAGGTAAAGTAACAGCGTCTTACCACAGTAGGCAAATTTGAGGGAGAGGACACAGCTCTCGTGCAGGTGCAGCTGGTACTTGTCAGGCTTGGTGTGATGAAGCACCTCCACGTTACTGCTCTCCATTCCAACAGCCAGCCACTCGCCCGTCGGACAGTAGCCCAGAGAGAAGATCTGAGAGAGAGGAAAAAATTATAATAAAATAACAAATGTCACAGGCTCATCTAAAGCATGCTGATATTTATCATAACCATTACAGGAGGAAAAAAAAAAATCAAGAATGTAGGTGATAAAGTATAGTGGTATGATGTTTTACTGGTTTTACTGGTGGTTGTTGACAGTGTTGGTCATGTTCCTTTTAAAAGAGTAATTAGTAATAGTTACTAGTTACTTCTCACAAATAGTAACTGAGTTAACCAATTATAAAAGTAACCAATTACCAGGAAAAGTAACCATTGCATTAGTTTAAAACAAATCTTATTTGCCAAAAGACTATAACAAATATAAAACATTGTACACTACACTATTTTAACGTTGTTGTGACAACCATCAAATTCAACATATCATTATAAATATTAGCATTACTATAGTTGCACAATAAAACAATAGATGGTTTAGAGATTTAAGTATTTATTAAACACACCACAACTCCACTAATTTTGTGGCGGCATGTGATGACATGAGGTGCTTCATTAGATTAGAATTACTTGTTACTGACGCAGAGACTTTTTTTTTCTTTTACTGGGCTTAAGTTGCACGATAACATAAACATTATTGCCTTCCACCTCAACAAGGGACAAGTAGTGCTTACATTTTGAAAATATTTTACTTCTATTTTGCAAAAGCTACCTTTGAATTGTTGGATTTGCCATCGTTCTGCCTCCTGCTCACTGGTGCGTGAACACCCACACTACTCTGCCTCTGCCTACTCCAAGCCAATCATAACTTTCTCAGATATACCACATTCACAGACACCCCAATCATCATCACTGGTTGGCTATGTGCCCCAGCCCCGAACACACACCCACCCCGGTGAAAGAGAGATCCTATTGCTGAGAGAGATGCTTCTCAGATGAAAACCGTTTCATTGATCTCAGAGTAACGTACACTTTATTGTCAGTAACTGCAGTGGCGTTATAACGGGGCAAACAGTAATTCAATTGATTACTCGATACTGAAAAAAGTATTGCTGTTAGTATCGCTGTATATTTATAGCGCCACGTTTTCCAATCATTGGTTGTTGATATCAGGAAACGGTTTAAAATTAAAAAGGTCATATTGCGGCTAACATGTCAGTTCACGACAAGCTATGCACTTTCACACAAACCCTGTTATAAAGCACTGAAGCTGTGAATGAGTCTCTAGAATCATTCATCATGAAGTACAAATGATGTGAAATCTCACAAACTGAGCAATTTTCATTCAGGTCTACTTTAAATGTCATATATTTATTTATTTATTTTATTATAATTTTTTTTTAATTCATCAATGCTTCATTTAATACCATTGAATAAGGATTGGTGAGAATTTGATGAGAAGACTTAGAATGAAACTCACTCAAGCTGTAAACACTAATTTCACCCATATATTATCAAAGGTAATATGCAACATGAATCAGCACATTAACAAATGAGAAGGGAGTTTTTCCACAAACTCGTACTACATTTTCCATCACGGGTGCATTTTTAAAGTGTATTAATTTTTACCTGTGATGTGAAGTCGTGCTGCTGAAGCTGTCGTCCCTCTCTCAGGTCCCAGGATCGTACGGTGTTGTCCAGTCCACCCGTCCACAGTTTAGTGCCATCATGGGAAATATCTATACAACTCGCCCCATCTGTGTGTCCCTGGAACTGCCTACAAACATAAATAAACATGCAGTCTTTTATTGCATCAGCAAAACACACATATGTTTTCATATATCACAAAGACAATTTTGCACATGGCAACACCCCAGTGATTCCTACCTCACAAGGGTTTGGTTATGAAGGTCCCAGACGGCAATATTTCCATCACTGCAGCATGAGAAGCAGACCTTGGCGTCAGGGCTGATTGCCAGCGCATAACAAGCCGGGGCAGAAGAGGTGAGCTCCGCTTTGATACGTGGAGTCTGAGAGGCCAAATCCCATATGGTCAGAGTGCTGGCTTCCCCTCCAACAATCAGAGTACGGCCATCCGGAAGCAGCTTACAGGAACGGATATAGTTATCCCTGTTCTGAAGAGAGAAAGAGAGAAGAGGGGAGATTTTTTAAAATTCTCCATCAAAAGAGGATTTTGAGAAAAGGTTCAATAATAACTTGTGTTTTAAATATTGTTTTATTTTCATGGCGATCTCTGAATAAATTACAAATTGACCTTATTCCTGACATAGGAGCGAGCGCAGCCATTGGAAGTTCAATCTCATTCACTTCCATTCATTTTTAGGTTAAAAACAGCTTGATATGCTGTTTTGTTGCAATCTGATGTTTTCTTATTATATTATTCTACTTATGTATAGTCATAAACACACTTGATTGGAGAGCAAGCACTGTGAACGTTTTCTGCCGTTTATTATTCCTAATCATTTCTCTCATAGGCAACAGAATAGGCATGGACCGGTATAAGATTCTAATGGTATGAAAACCGTGGATAAAAATACCACAGTTTCACAGTGTTGCGATAACGCCTCTAAAACATATTCTTTTCACGTGTCTTGGTAAAAAACTGAACTTTCACCTCTTTGAACTCAATAGGTTTTATTTTGAAAAGCATGTAGTGCTAAATAATTACAATGGATCATTGACTTCTGCTGTCCTCATTTGTTTCAAAAACCCAGATTTCTTTACAATTCAAAATAGCATCTTTGGATATCTTTTCTGCAGGAGATACTGTTGTAATAAAAACAAAAACAAACAAACAAACATAAATAAAAATAATCTTACGGTGCTTTCACATCTGTGGTTTGGTTCATTTGGTCCAGAACAAATGATACATTGTAGCGTTTTTCTGCTGTTTTCGGGTCCTTTTCAGACCACACTGATTGCTTTGCTCCGAACCAGTTGAAAAGAACCAAAATTAAAGTCATGTGACAAAAAAACATCACTCATTGGCCAGATGCTATTGAACATTTTTCTGCTTTTTGATTGGTCAGAATTAATGCGTGGGAAAACGCCAGTGGAATTCCCGCAAGTAAACATACCGGCAGACACAACGTTGCTTTTTACTTTGGAGGGATAACTATGCTGGCTGATTGTATCCCTCGTCTTAGTGTTTTAATGCATAATACATATAATCGCATCGCAAGTAACTTCAGGAGTCGTCGTGAATTAATTTAGCTAAATTGCAACATGGTCATCTTCCAAAAATATTACCAGTGATCCATCATGAAATATTTTCTCTCTTGCTCTGTTTAAAATTGATGGTTAAGTCAACAAGTTTTTTTCCTCCACACCCCATAAGATGGGACAGCGCATCGGACTAAAGCAGCTGGATTAGTCCAAAAAGGCTTAGTACTTTTTGCGGTTGGGTCTGTTTTAGTTCTCACCACAAATGAACTGCTCCAGGGTTCGTTTGAAAGCGTAACGAGACCAACTCTTCAAGGAGGTCTCGGTACACTTTTTTGGTCCGCACTCGACTGTGATTGCTCCCAATGGAACCGCATCAAGAGGGAAAACAAAGGCAGGCGAAAACACCCTTACATATACCATAGGAACACTATTGCAGAAAATTTAAAACCTTTTCCAAACCGTGGTATACCTTGAAAACAGTTATTGTTCCAATGCCTACAACAGAATCAGATGTTCTAAAACAAAATCGCAAAAATAAGCACACTTCCATGTTGCAGAATAAGGTCAATGCAATTATCAAAAAGCCATGAATTTTTATGAAGCCATAAAACACGTTCAGGTGACACATTTTTAAATAAATCAGCAAAACACACATTTAAGATGAGTCCATTTAGATTTTTAAAAAAGTACAGCGCAATAATATATGTATTGCATGAATGAAAAGAAAGTACCCCTCAGTAATCAGGCTGAAGAGGTAAACCTATCAAAATGGCAGGGCTGAAAAGCAGCAGTTCAGCTCCCTGTTATTTGCTCTGGCTCTCTAAATCCTGTCTAACCTGTGTTTATGAAGGTTAATCGAGGAGTAGAGGCGGCCGATAAGAGGGCACAGAATGCTAAGTGGGCAGGGAAAAGCTTTTAGGGGTTTTTAGTTGCAGCACCAGGATGAAGCACATTTTCAAATTAGCAGGAGAATTCTAGATCTGTTCCTGAGGGAGATCAATAACTCTGAGCTTTCAGACAAATTAAATCACTTTATAATGGCTGAACAGCTCATCAAATACACAGCTTTCTGCACTATGGAGTAAACGCTGCCTGGGACAGCAAGTTACACAGACTAAGGGGGATCACGGAGAGCCATCGTGGCATTTTTCACCAGAAAAACTACACATAGCCTGCAGATTGGTTCTTTATTTGGCACTGGGATTAGAGGAAGGATAAAGATTAAAAATAGAAATGTTTAAAAAATGAAAGAGAGTGGATTTGTACTTCAGAAAGGATCATTCAGATATAAGCCTGGTAATTTGTGTGGTCTGATTAGACAAAATGAGGGTATTTTTATTTTACCAGGCAGTCGAGTTGCGAGACAGGGCTCTTGCTGCCGGGTTGACTGATGTCCCAGATCTTCACACAGCCCTTGCCACCAGTGTAGACATGCCGTGTGGGGTTGCTGATGGTCACGGCGCACACAACCTCTCCGTGGCTCAGTGTGTTGATCTGGCGAGCGTGACGAGGAATGCCTGGACCGATCAGAGCATCGGGAGGAAACGGGACTGGCTGCATCTGGCCATCCGCGCTAACATGGAAGGAGTAGGCCCTGTTTACCAGGACATGAACGAATGAGATCTAACATGAAAATTAACCACCACCAAGAAAATCTTTAAGCAAAATGTAAAAACAGCAATATTTTGAAATATAACCAATATTAAGATTTAATTTAATCATTTAAATTAATATATTTTAATATAAATATACTTAGAAAAACAATAATTTATTTTTGTGATGCAAAACAAAATTTGTGATTTTTCTATAATATTTAAATAATGTTTTAAAAATGCAAAGGCCAAAAATAAATAACATTTTTTGAATGGTTATGCATGGTTGTGGATTCACACTGCACTTACGGTTTTCCTCCAGGTATGGAGGTCAGACTTGCTGGCAGAACGGGTGCACGCATGTGGGGATGAGGATCAAAGCCCGGCTGCAACAAGAGACATCTTAGCATAAGAGAGAAGCGTGAAAAATACATAAGCTGCAAAACAAACCGGAACGGATTTGACAGTCTAATTTTTTTCTGCATCAGCTCCATTGTAATATGTTTTTAATATTCTAGTAGAGCACTTGTTCGCAGTCCCCTCAAGCCTTTATTAGAAAACCCCAGACAACTGTGTTACTTCCTTTGCCATCAGCGCAAACACAGAGTAGAAGAACAAACGCAGAACAAATGCAAAAGGTAATATTTAACTGGAAAGCTATCCTAACACTGTAAGTTATGAAGTAGGGTTTTCATTCCAAACGATATCAGTAACAAAGTAAAAAGAAACAACAAGCTTCTGCAACATTTTATCCAATCAATGACATGCGAGTCTTACCATATGTGTGCGTCCATAGGCAGCAGCGGCTGCTGCACTCATCTGAGGAGAGATGTGAAGGCCAGGATAAACACCCGGACTGGTCAACGAGCCATTCATCTCTGGGTGGTGACCCATCATGAAGGGAGTCCCATATGGTGGTGCAATCGACAAAGGTGTACGAAGAGCAGGTGCTGCTGAGAATATATGAAGAGAAGAAAAGCCAGAGTTGAAATGCCATTAACAAACACTCAAGTTTGTCTAGTTAACATCAGGGGGTCCCAAAATTTTACAGTCTGCAACCCTCAAAACAATGCTAGCGACTAGCGACCTCCAATATCCTCTGAGATGGTTTTAAATATACAAACATTGCATGCAACAGGACACACACACACACACACACACACACCAATAGGCCCAAATCTATTCTTCATTTAATTTTGGAGAACGTCACTAATACAATGATCTCAAACTCAATTCCAGGAGGGTCGCAGCTCTGCATAGTTTAACTCCAACAACCTCCTACTCACACCAGCTTAATAGTCTCTAGTAGTCTTGAGACTACTTGATTAGTCGGATCAGCTTTGTTTGAATAGGGTTGGAGCAAAATTGCAGAGCTGTGGTCTTTCAGCAATTGAGTTTGAGACCTATGCTCTAAGAACTTCCTCCATATTCAGTCAAGGCCTTTATTTTTAAAGTATTGAGTGTCAAAAAGTTTTACCTGGTGCCATAAAATTCAATCTGCTGCATCTGATTTTTATATAACAATCACATCATGGGTCACAATGAATGAAAACAAAAAGGAATGGCTGATGGCTTTTTATTATTTTTTAATTATTAAATGTTATATTCTATAGGTTATGGACAAACTATTGTAAATCTAATGGAATGAATTTGGTTTTTAGAAATCACCAAGCAGCCCTGCCCTCATTGTGCCGCGACCTCCATTTTGGGAACCACTGGCATTGATTATAGTTTTATTCTATAAGGGTATAACGTTTCTTCTCGTGCTCCTTTCCTTTTCCTGTTTATCTCTAAATTGCATGCATTTACTACTTACTCAGTGCTTCCATGCCAGGTGGTTTTCCGGGATGGGGCCTGAGCCCAGGGGTGTTGCTGGTTCCTGGGGTGGGAGCGTCGTTGCGTGGGGTAGGGGTGTTGGACTTTAAACCTGGGGTGGAGGACTTGTCATTCTGCAAGATGAAGGAATGGAGATGGAATTAACAGAGCTAAAGCTACATACCACAAATGCTCAAATCCAGAGAGCTCGCTCGCACTAATCCAGTCAAACACTGACAGCTCATTATAGCTGAGAAGGATAAAGCTAAACTTCAGACCGAACCCTTCCCCGAGACCTCATCCTCTCACTCATCTTTAATCACACTCTCTTTTCTCCTGTTCCCTCGGAGGCTAGCTAAGCGCATTGAGATATTAGCCGAGGCTAGCAGCCAAGCCGCTGTTTGTCTGACAGCAGTTGATGTATTCATGTTATGCTTCAAACTGACATCTATGCCGCAGACATAGAGCTGCTTAGAGGAAGAGGGTTTGCGAAGACTTGACACCACAAATGTCCATCTTCAATCTTAATGCTTACATGTGGGTGGTCCTTCGCTTTAGAGGACGGGGTGCTCCCAGAGGACGCCACAGAAGCTGGGCTGTTTGGGGCATCTTTCTTCAGCGCTCTGGCTTTATCCAGTCCATTCTCAGGAGGAGAGTGTGACGGGCTGACTCTTGGAGTAGCTGGATCCTACAGTGTGAATAAGAGAACTTGTTTGTTACATGCGTAAGAGAACTAGTTCTCAAAGCCAAAAGGAGAAACAAAGACGATACCTCGTTGGACACATCCACCACCAGATCATCACTTTTGTCACCATCGCTATCCTGTAGTGTATAAACAAGGTAAATTCTTGAGTGATCTGAGAATTTTAGTTATAATGTATATTAAAGTGACATTATCTACATTTTATTAAAAAGTTTGGGGTCAGAAGGTTCACCAAGGCTGCATTTATTTGATCCAAAAATGAACGAAAAACAGGAATATTATGTAATACCACTAATCACAATGTAAGCCATTTTCTGTTTGTAATATTTTAAAAGTCATTTATTTCTGTTATGGAAGCAGCATTTTTAGTAATTTTAGTCTAGGTTTCACCATCAGACAGTCCTTCAGAAATCATTCAAATATTAGAATCACAATGAAGAGATTTCAAAATTCACTTGCAGCTAATTTCATCATGTGGCCTTACATATCGACTCATGTTGTCCTTCTCCTCCACTCTACGTTTCTTTGGATCCAGACTGTATTCAGAAGAGCCTCTGTGTTTCTCACTGGCCCTCAGGCTGTCTGACGGTGATACGGAATTATTCTGCAGAAACAAAAACAACTCAACTGATAAGTGCAAATCACAAATAAAAGCTCATCACGATGCACTTGCTGACACTACGAAAACTCTTAAACGTCTCATTAATAGAAGGACTACATTTAAAAGATATGTGTGCAATTCTACTTGGCTATAATCAATAATTCAGACCTCATCCTTCAAAGCTGTCTTGAGAAACACAAACCGGTAGAATCCCCCTGAACACCATGAAGCACAAACACATTGAGGTTTATTACACTCTCCGTGTAAGAGCCTCTCCCTCAGTATAAAGTAGCAGGCACTTTAGGTTCAGCTCATTAGCTGCAGACAGTCAGCTATGCTCAGGACGGCCCGGGCTCTCTCGCCAGCACAAATACAAATATCAGAGGCGACATGGGGCCACCGGTGGCTTTGAGTGAGCCATGTGTGTAAATTCCTCTCTCGTACAAGATAAACACAGAAAAGCGAGGGGGTTAAGCCCCAGGCACTGTTAGATCACCTCGTACTCCCTGGCATGGAGGAAAGGAGAGAGCGTGGGGCCTGCCAAGCAAGCCCAGGCCCCATGAAGCAAAGCAGGCGGGACAGCTGAGCAAACTATCCCTGAAGAGTGAGGCCTCTAAACCAGCCTGACCACAGCACACTTCAAACATTCTGGCCTAACCCCGCAGCCCTGGGCAACCTGCACACAGCATTACACAACGCTAGTACGCCAAACTGGACAGCAGGGTCAAGCGAAAACTCATCCCTGCGGCAGGGAGAGGGGGAGATGGAGAATAACACAGTGAAACGCAAACACTAGACCAGAATAAATGGCCCCTCACCCTGAGAGTTAACCAGCCAGATGACGGCTTGTATTCCTAGCCTCCTGCACATGCTCGGCTCAACTAAAACACAGCAAACAGCCACCCTTTCACCACAACGTGTGGACCTGAACTGAAGCCATACAAGATGGAGTTCACATATCAACCCTCTGCCAAGACCATTTACAGCCTTTGTTTTAGAGCAGCATAACTAATCAAAATAGAAGTGTAGTGATAAGGAAAACGCTAAAATATGTTCTACAAGTAAAGCATGACCATGTGTTCTTTTGAACTCATGATCAAGTGTTTTTACTGCTCTTTTCACAGTAAACACATGCTGTGTCCCAGTTCACATACTATCCATTCTAAATAGTATTCGAAAACAGAATTAGTATGTTGTACTAATAGTAAACCACACCATACCCAAACCATAGTATGTTGGAAGAAGCATGGCAAAGGTTCCCAGATGGTTTACCATTTCTGGTAAAAACTCGAAGTGTAAAAGCTAAGTGTATTGCCCAAAATACATTGCACGTTGGATGTGAATAGGTTTAGAACTACAAGCTCGGGTAAAAAGTGAAAACAAACTACAAACATGGCAGATGCACGAGACCAACCGCCAACTAGAAAGGCTTCAGTAAAGTTGTTTGAATGACTGTTAATTAACATCTAGCCCATTGGAACATGTTTAAACTCTGTTTTCAGTGTTATAACTCATCTACAACAACAATGTACTTATATCTAATGAACTTATATCAAGATATGTTGGTACATTAATTTCTGAATGCATAATTACACAAAGAGCTGAGGAGATTTCTGAGCAGACTATCCTGCTGCTGCTTCTCCAATAAGGTAGGTAATTAAATATGAAAGAAATATGGATGATGCGTCGAGATGATTGACAGGGGACATAACTAAGCAACATAACGATATGTTAATGAGGTAGTATGATGTTCCACAGTTTGCCTACACACTCAAAAGTACATTTTTTGTCGGTGCCAGTGGTGCAGTGGTTAGTGAGTCGACACATGCACTCCAGTGCTCATGGCGACCCGGGATCGATTCCGCCTCGCCGCAAAACACCAAAAAAATATATCTATAAAAAAAAAAAAAGTACTTTATTTTTCCTATACAAAAAAGTATATACTTTTAGGGCGTAGTATAAGTATGTGAACTGGGACGCAGCAGCAGTCTCCGACAATCTGGATGCTAGCTAACTTTGACAAAACTAAAGTGCTTTTCGTTCACATCAAAAAATATTTCATGTATAATATTAGCACTCAAGCCAAAACAAACCTAAATTATATAAAATGATAATGAATTAAAAAAATTTAAAAAATCAAGAAAGAGCTATAAATATTAGAATTGTAATTATACAGTAATATAAATGCATTTTTAAAAAATGTTTTCTTAAATTACAGAATTAAAATGGACTGTTATAGCTGTATTTCATGATTTATGGTACAACATACAATTATCGAAGACAATTACCTATATATTACCCATCATCAATCTGTTATTTGTTTATTTATATTACGCAGTCATAGCGATATAGCAATCAAAAACTCACTTTACTGCACTTGACAAGCTTTCAAAACAAACACAACTGAGAAACTGTGTATAGAGTAGGAGAATGTGAAAGCAGAAAGGACAGGAAAGGAAGAGCAGCTGGAGCCACATCGTCCAGAACGCCTTGAGAATGGCAGCGGCTGAGTGGCGCTCCCTCTGTGAGCATGGCTGGGCAGACGGGCGCAGCCACTGGGCCAGAGAGTGTGGCACTGCCAGGGCATGATCTCAGTGCCAAGCCCACACTCTCGGCCTGACTGACAAACCTCTATTCATGCAGAGAAAGAGAGAAAGAGAAGGGGAAACCGATGAAAAGGAGAATGTGGCCAGGCCAAAGGAAGTGATCTCCAGGCAGAAGGAACTCCATGCTCTCCTGGAGGCGACACAAAGGAATCCCGGCAGCTTAAAGCCCACTCACAAACACTCTACAACAATCTCAGTGTTGCTTTTGTCAGCACTAAGCAGCGCATTTCTCTCCCCACCCCCTTCTTCTGCTAATCCAAAAGTAATAAATAGAGCTAGACTGCTCTCTCAGCCTGACAGAGCAACTGAGCGTGTATGTGTGTGTCTCAGCTGCGGGTTTAATAGGCTGACCTTTTAAGACAGGCTTAACGTGACTCAATAAGCAAAGTCAGAGCAGCGCTATCAGATGACCCGTGACAACAGGAAGTCCTGGCGGGCAGAGAGCAGGACGGCCACTGCTGCACTAAGCGCTAATCAGCAGCAGAGTCTGATTTCTGCAGGCATGACTGCACCCTTTCACTCACACACATACACACACACATCTATTGCCATGCCAAATCTTTTGCATATCCACTTTAAGAGGTGAAATGGGGCAATCCAGCATTTGGGAGAACTTGGTTATAAGAAAAATCACAAATAAACACGACAAGAAATCTAGACAGAACCTAAGGAAGGAGTGCACGAGAGCAGAAGAGGCACAAGGAGAAATGGAGGCGGCAATGAGATACGGCTGAATGAGTAAGGTTTATCTGAGCCAGGAGCTGCAGACATGAAGAATGAGTGAGGACAAATCCTTTAAGATGGAGAGTCAAAGTCTTTTTTAATTGTGATGAAATTATAGCGCTGCTAATCCCTGGCCTGTGCTTTTGCGCATTTTTTTACCTGGATTAAAAGCAGGATTATACAGCAGGCTCCCTTCTCTTTTTATTATTTTTTTTAAAGGCTTAGTGTGCCCTAATGCTGCCTGCTCTGCTCTCCTCATGCTGTTAACGTGCCACCGACTTCCCTCTTCTTCAACCGTCAGGGTTTAGAGTAGTTCAGCAGAAAAGAAATTCAGCCGTGATTTACTCATGATCCTCGTGTCATCTCTAACCATATGACTTTTAAGGAACATATTTGGTAGGATAATCATAAAACTATTTACTACTCTATAAAAAAAATTACAAGCTTTCCAACTTTAAAATGTGCATTCATAGTATGCATATTTAATAGTATTTTTGTGAGGAGTCATCTGAACAGTGTATACTCGCATTAGATGAAGGTATTTTAATTATGTATGGTGCAGGTGTTTCACTAAACATTGTTGAGAATTCTCTCGCTCACTGGCTGCCACGTCTGTTGATATGACAGCAGCATAGTGTTGTTTGGGATAGAAGTAGAGCTGCACAATATATCATTTCAGCATCGATATCGCAATGTGTGCATTCGCAATAGTCACATCGCAGCATCTACAATGTGGAGTTGGGATTATTATTGTTGATCAGCAATGGGGAAAGTACAGTGTTTACATTACATTGATTACTCAATTATAGGAGACACTGTATTAATACTAATGTATGAGGTGGCGCTTCTCGTAACGGCAGATCGAATATATATATATATATATATATATATATATGTTGCAATTCTTAGAAATATATGTGCCATTAATAAAAGAAATACATCTTATAAGTTTTTGATGCATTCTCACTCTTCATTTAAAAATATCATGATATATTGTGGATGCCCTTTTGATATATTGCTGTTATAGTGATTTATCGTTATCAGGGACAAAATATCATGATAGTATTTTATCCTATTACTGTACCTGAATATCGGACTACTTATTTCACTTTTATCTTTGCTCTATCTTATTTATTCTTGCAATTTCTTTGACTCACTACTCTAAAAGATCATTTTAATTAAAGTTAATGATTTTATTCCAAATAGAGCAATTCAAGTCATCTGCCGAAATTGTATTCATATTGCAATATGACTTGCAGTAAAATAAAATATTGCAATGTCAGATTTTTCCAGTATTGTGCAGCCCTACATTGAAGAACGAAAATTTGACAACACAATTATTATAGCACTTCACCAGCTGACACAAAGTTCATTACAGCCCTACCATTTTAGACGCACTGGTCCTCACAGCTTATTCATTCATTTTCTTTTTAGCTTAGTCCCTTTATTAATCTGGGGTCGCCACAGTGGAATGAACCGCCAACTTATCCAGCAAATGTTTTACTTAGCACAGTGGTTCTCAAACTGTGGTACGCGTACCACTTGTGGTACGCAGGCTTTCCTCTAGTGGTATGCGGAAGAGTCGCTGAAATATTAAAATGAACACTTTTTTTAACCCTTTGACGCGTCCGATAACACGCACATCTGAAAGCATTGGCTGTTTCCTGAAGCGTATGATTACACCGTTGTGCCAAAATGTTTACTTTAGTGCATCGCGTCATCAGATGTTAAAAAATCTGTTTGGCGCTAAGGATGAGGACGAGGCGCGCGGCGCTTCCAGTGTGTGCGGTGCGGAGCAGACACACACGCGCGAGAGAAGCCCTTCTGAGACTAGTCCTGCAAAATTCAGGAAGTTCCCCATGCTGCATCATTGGTAAAATAATTATTACGAACGTGTTTAAATGAGTGCTCGTAGTTTGTGTAAAATAATGCGTGCTTTCGATATATAATGTTATTTGTTTGTAAAGCAGCGTGGCTTTCGGTTTAGTTTGTTACCTCAGATTTAAGCTAATTCATTTGGATGTGATTCAAATGGTGCGAGACACAGAAAAGACTCAAGTAACTTTTCCATACTTGAAGCTTAGAGGTAGAATATAATTTAAGTTACTCTCTGCGTACACAGACGGATGGACTGCGAACTGTACCCGAGTCTGCTTGAAAACAGTGGTCAGTGTGCGGTTAACGCGAATCTCGTGATCTCATTCGCACCAAATCACGGAAATACTGCACGTATGAATTGGTCAAGCACTGTATATATGCATTTAATCACTCGCTTTTCTGACACACACAGGCCTACTGTAAATGACGAGCAGTAAGCAGATCTAATTTCTAATTTAAATATGTAATTCCAAATCATATCAAAATACAAGTTAATGTTTAGATATCAAAGATATACAAATATGTCATCTGTACATACAATAAATATCTCAAAATGTATTTAAAAAGTGTATATATATTTATGTAACAGCCATTATTCATCTGGTCCAAGCAACATTTCTAGGTTTAGATGAATAGGCTCCTGCAGCAGTTTTCTTTTTTTACTTTAAGAACAGTGCCTTTTTAAACTAACTTCTAAAAGCACATTTTAATTTAAACGGTAATTTTTTTTTGTCTGCAAGCACAGTTAATGTTTAAACTATTTATAATGTTTAAAGTGGCTGACAATAATACATATTTTTAATATGTAAATATGTATTTTTAAACTATCTGCCTCGTTTTTGAACTCTACAGTGCTGTAGCTGCTTAATTATGCCTACTACGCTACTGTATTTCATTAACGGTCATATGGTGGTACTTGGAGAGACATTTTTTTTCCGAGGTGGTACCTGGTGAAAAAAGTTTGAGAACCACTGACTTAGCAGATGCTCTTTTAGCTGCACCCTTCACTGGGAAACATCCATACACACACATACACTACAGACAATTTAGCTTACTCAGTTCACCTGTACCGCATGTCTTTGGACTTGTGGGGGAAACCAGAGCACCCGAAGGAAAAACACGCGAACACGGGGATAACATGTAAACTTCACACAGAAATGCCAACTGACCCAGCCAAGGCTCGAACCAGCAACCTTCTTGCTGTGAGATGATTGTGCTACCCACTGCACCAACGTGAGGACCACAAAGTTTATGTTTGTTTTAAATATTCTTTTAAAATGATTCTGTTAGAACCTTTGATTTGAAGCAAAAAGGAAACAAATGAACAAGACTGTAAACTTAAGCGCTTTATGAGGGAAAGAATTATAATAATCTGATGCAAATACAATGACAACTATAAAACGAACAATTTAAAGCTGCTGGTATGATATTTAGAAATTATTTTAAGAATATGCATCTTTAATAAAACAGACAATTTAATAATAATAATAATAATAATAATAACAATAATAATAATGTTATTTTTATGTTACATTTATGTGATCAAATTGGATTAAAAATAAACAAATTTTAGGTCAATATGCCCATGTAGAAACTAAATGGAGTTTTCAGTTCTAGAATGTGACTGTCAAGCTCTGAAATAAACCAGTAGGATTAAAACAACAGAAAAAAGCCTGAAGCACTGAAACCGCAATCGCTGGTCTGGTACAAAGTGTAATCATTGATACGGTTTATAAGTGCAAATGACTCGTGCTGATCCACCACTGTACACATCACTGACCATCACTGTAGTAGCAGTACTTTAAGCTCAGTGTTAACACTGCTGTTCTTCCTATTTATAAAAAAAAAAAAAAAAAAAAAAAAAAAACCAAGCTACAGAATACTTTGACATGCCCAGGAATAAAACCTGAATGGACAGAAATACATTAATTCTGCAGCATACAGAATTTTTTTGTAAATAAAAGGTAAAAACTGTAGTATTTCCACAAAAAGTCAACCAAAACAAATCAGAAACAAAGAACTCACCGTGCTAGACTCCCGTTCTTTATCCAAGTGAGAATGATGAAGTTGATAAAAGAAACAGAAAAAGAAAAAACATCGTCAGCATTTTTAGATTTTCGAACCACAGCATGAGCGCTCAGCTTCAGGACATTTGTTTTTGTGTTCTGGCCTATGTATGTATGTGTGTGTTACCTCTGTGCTCCAGGTCATGGTGGTTCTTCTCATCTTTAACTGGCAGGTGTGCCTGGCTGCCCAGAGCTCCCAGCGCCAGCAGACCTGACCCTGAGCCCGTGACTGGAGGGATGCCTGGGGGCTGCAGCCCCGAGGGGTGAGGGGGCAGCTGGACAGGGGGTCCATGGGCAGCATGAGAAAGGTGCTGAGCTTGGAGCTGCTGCTGCTGTCAACACACACATTTACATCAAGTGGGTCGGAGTGAAAGGGCACATGGATTGCAAGCACCAAATAAAGGTGACTGGTTAAGCCCCTCTCTCACGGGATGCACAGAGAGGAACATTGGCACCCAAACACCTCAATTAGTGACTGGATCAAAAGCAGGACACTCTTCACAAGGACATGATCTCCTTGAGCTCAGTGTGAACAGCTCGCTCTGATTCTGACCTCTACAAATATGCAGTGTTATTGGAAAACCGCTCTACTTAGCATGCATCTTTTGCAACAAATCAGGAAACACACAAACGCTGGACTAATTACAAATTGAGCAGGCTTGATTTATACACACTCATCTTACACAATCAAGAAGCAAGGGTGCATGATTTTCTGATGTTTGTTCAGGCAGTCAATGTGTACACGCATACATTCATCCACATACAAAATATACACACTCACATAGTCAAGTGAGTTTAGTGAACGTAAGCAAACATCAAACTAACAGCACCACTGCAGTCACCTCACAGCTCTTCATATATCTAACAGAGCTCACGCAGAGGTTCATGGTTACCTTTAAGGCTGCACCACACCTCCTTAATTACACCAGATAAAATATGCCTTTCTTGGTTTGTGTAACTCAGTAGTAAGTCACATGGCGCAAAAGCAGTGGCTGTTGACAACAGAGGAAAATGTGATGTAATAAAATATAAAGTAAATACAAGTTTATCAAATGTTGGTGCGATCTTCACCTTAATTTATTTTCTTAACTAAAAGCAATGTAATGATTACATAATTTATTACAATGCACATGACCTTTCCACAACTATAATAGACAGACACTCCCAAATTATTACTAATAACTGATGAAAACATCATCTCAGTCCATATCAGTTAAGTAATAACAGTAAATCCTATTAATATGGTCTATTATGGTGCTGAAAGAAATTAACATTAAAGGTCAGATAAAAAGTCTAACTCAAAATAAGACTTGAAAATATTAAAACTATTGTCAGTTAAAATATAATCATTTCAAAACATTGCAATTTTCACTGAACATGAGATTTTAAATGGATGGTTCTCACCCATAAATCAAAAATTACTGAGCATTTACTCACACTCAAGTGGTTCTAAACTTTAGAGTTTCTTTCTTATATTGAACACAAAATAAGATTGTCTAAAGCAGGGGTGCTCAACCCTGTTCCTGGAGAGCCACACTTCTGCAGATTTCAGTTGCAACCCATATCAAACACACCTGCCTGTAATTATCAAGTGCTGTTTAGGTCCTAATTAATTGGTTCAGGTGTGTTTATTCAGGGTTGCAACTGAAATCTGCAGGAGGGTGGCTCTCCAGGAACAGGGTTGAGCAGCCCTGGTCTAAAGAATCTTGGGGGGAAAGCAGCCATTGATATCAATAGTATGCAAAACGGTCTTTCCACCCAACATTCTGCAGTGTATATTGAGTGCTCAACAGAAGAAAGAAACTCAAACAAGTGGAGGATGAGTATACGACATTTCATTTTTCTAATTAAGGAATGAACAAGCATAGTTTACAAGCATATTAGAGCTGAAAAATGGCAACTTGCAAAAATATAAACATTAAAACAGAATTTTACTAAAAAGTAGCAAATACTTTAAAAACTAAAAATGCAGCGCTTATTTTTACTGAAAGCGAACAAAATATGCATAATGTTTTGATGGTGTTTCAGGCAGCCTGCAGGTTCTCAATATAAAGGTTTCATAAACCCAAAAATGTCATTTCTGTCTTAATGTATTCGCAGCTGCAGAAATCAAACCTGAGCTGACGCACTGTTTGTTTATTATCAAAAGGATGCGGGTAGTTTATTTGTAAGAGTTGATGTACTGAGTGATCGTTTGGGAGCAGCGCGGGAAGCATGATTTCCATGGGGTTTTTTTTTTGGTAGCATGACATGAGCCGCACCCCACTGTGAAAGTGAAACTGAAAGCTCACACATCATAATATAATCAGATTTTAAAGTTATGATTACGACAAGCATTTGATGTTTTTTCTTTCATAGCGAACACAGTGTTGAGCATGAAAATAAATGTTTACTGGGTCAGTAGAACTACTCTAGTTTATATGCTGCTGAAAATATTGCAAGAGGGAATCAGATAATGACAAATGCCTTATTTTACCAGTGAAAAAAGTATTCTAATAATAAATGTCAATGATAAATGGCAAGCATGTGTCTCAAACTTCAACTTTAGATATATAAATAGTTGTATTCTGATGTCATCACTTTACTGTGCATTAATGACCAGGACATATTTTAAGTCTGTTTAAGGCCACTATTCCAAGTCTATACAAAATTTTGCATTTAAACCAACTCAAGACCTATACACAGAAGCCTAATATTATTATTACTATTATTTTTATTGCTGGTATTTTAACATGTTTGATAATTAAAAATAATAATAGCCTACTCATAATAACTTATTTTACATCTACAGAATTGTGAAAAAAATCGTGAACTTGCTTTTGAGGAAAATAAATAAATAAAAAAAATCGGGATTTTAATTTTAGCCAGAATTGTGCAGCCCTAATAAACACAAAATACATTATTGATCCTGTATGTGTAAGCAATACTTTCCTCCCAGTAAACAGCCACTGCTTTGACTTCAACGACTAAAAAGCAGCACAGTGCAGAACATAAACACACTGAGAAGCATTAGGGTCTATGGGAGTCTCAGCTTCACTTCAAAATCCCAAACATAGCACACAGAGGCTCTTTAACACTGACCATCAGAGCAGGGTAGACAGCATGAGCCTGCTGCTGATGAGAGAAAAAGAAACACTCGCATGAATAACACATCACGACTTCACAAATCCACCCAGCCACATATGATGACCAACACCATTTAAGCGATGAAGGGTGCTTTTGTATTTAAATGAGTGTGTCTGTAACCTTACCACAGTGCTAAATATCTTTAACCTTCCTAGATAGACACCCTGATCCCCATTAGTCTGCTGCTAATAGTTTAATAGTGACAAAAATAACTGGCCGAAAGTTCGCCTTTGTTACAAGCCACGTTTTGAGTCAGGCTGAGGCCATTTATGCTGCTAGTGTGAAATCTGAAATGCAAATGAACAGAAACAGTATGCAAAGCGAATCTGGTGTTCTGTATCAAAACAAAGGGCAAAACCAGAAGCAAACCTCTGCCGCTAATGTTTTACATGAAACGAGAACATTAACATTCATATTAACTTCTACGAGAAAACAATTTACACAATTTATTGCTTTATCATCACACCTGTATTAACACCCGTCTCAAGTGGTGAGCCAAGATTTCATTTACATACAAATGAAAAAAGGAAATTTTCAATAGCCATCAAATCACCTGAGACAGCGGTTAATACCAGATGTAAACAGGGCATAAAGCTGCTAATAATCAGTTCTTTCTTTGTGTCTTGAGTATTTACCTCTGATATTCTTTGTCTGCATGTATACTAGTGTTTAGAGATTGGAGCAGAAAAACGTGATTGTCATTTATTGACATTTCTCTGATCACTTTGACAAGCTACAGATTTGGTGTGCTTACCTGCAGTATGCAATTGCAATATGACTATTAAACAAAAATAATGATGCATGCATAGTTGAATGCACATACTAGGGGGAAATACTATCTAGGGCATGTTTATACAATAAATGTAAATAAAAAAAATAAAAAACCTTCTATACTTTTGTATTTTTACAATATTCTGAGTAAACAGCACTGTCTATACAATGCCCATTCATATGAAACCACAAAAATGACTAAAAATGCTGTCTCATGCAAGACCAGGCCAGTAGTTGATGACATCACTCTGTACAAACACTACACGCCTTCACACATATGGTTCTGTTGATGTTTTGGTTGTTGAATACCCATGCATGCCTGCATAGTAAATGTGCTTGCCGTCACCAGTGTCATGAAACCATGCTTTAGTATAGTATAGTTTTCAAAAACCCACAATTTGAAACTAGTTTTTCTAACGTTCAAGTGTTTAGAGCCCCAAAACATAAACAAAAAAAACACCAACCTAGGGGCTGATCACACCGAACCTTTACGTTCCAAGAAACGCAAGACGCACGGAAATGCCTTTTTGTTAACAAGAAAAAAACAGCGCATGTTGCTAGGCAACGACTGAATCAGCTGCACTATTGTGCGTGAGTGTTGCTGTTGATATTAGTATAGTTTTAATATTTAATAATTTTGTGATATTCACAATTTGTGAGTCATACAGCTCAGGATAACTCAAACCGTAACTACTAGTCTCTCCTCTATATTCAAAAGTGTCCATAGTCAATTTGACAACACAAATTGAAACTAGTTTTTCTTCAAGTTCAAGTTTTTAGACCCCCAAAACATAAACAATAAAAACACCAACCTAGGGGCTGATCACACCGAACCCTTACGTTCCAAAAACGGAAGCACCACAATCAATTTTTATTAACAAGGGAAAAAAAAATAAAAACAGCGCAAGTCGCTAGACAACGACTGAATCAGCAGCACTAGTTTGCTGTTGATATTGGTATAATTTTAATATTTAATAATTTTGTGATATTCAAGATTTGTGAGTCATACAGCTCCGGATAACTCAAAACCGTAACTACCAGTCCAACTACTAGACAAATCGCAAACACAGCTGTGACCTCAACGGAAACACCGTCTCTGCTATCATTCGATCGCAGAATGAAAAATACGCGAATGGCGTAACACAATTTTTCCGCTCAGAGTTAACTTTTTTTTTCAACTGTGAGTGCACTGTGAGCAATGGCATAATCACGAGGCACAGCAGGTGGTTAAAACGCAAGATGCGCAGGGTGCATTAGCTACGAGCAAAATGCTCGTGGCCGTTAGTAAGTCATTCAAAAAAAGGCACATCTCAACACAAAAAGCGAGTACGGTGTGATTAGTCTCTTATGGTGCCAAGTAAACAGCCCTTAAAGTCCCCATGAACTGGAAGCTGTGACCGTGATTTTTTCATATTGTGATGCAGTTCCTTGAGAAACGGAATATTAAATGAGCAAACAGTGGGCATGGCTTGTTTTTTCTACTGCATGCTGAATGGATGTCGTAAAATAGGCATTTCATTCAGAAAGATCGGGAAAAGTGTTTAGGGTGAGTTATTACAACCTAACAGCCTCCCCCTCCTCCCCATTTCTGTTTGTTGTCAAAACTCACAGTTGGAGCAGCGTGATTAAATATGTTAGCCACGCCCATTCACTAAGATATACTTAATCTGACTAAGAGATTTCAATTAAAGATTAGAAGGACAAAGGATTTTTTTTTTTCTTAATGTCATGCACAGATAAATGTTCACCACAAAACTGGCAATGTGAGCTTACAAAGTTGGTTAGTTTTGATTTCTTAGAGACTTTAAGCTAAAACGACAAGAGATATTATACTATAACGCAGATTATTGCACAAAAAACGCTGACCAAACAGAACAGTGCCAAGCTTTACTCTATAACATTTACTTATTTAATTTTAAAATCACAGGTTTTCAATTTTATAAGCGATTAATTTTATTTTGACTAATCGTGCAGCACTAATGCAAGCGGATGTGTCATTTACACGGTTGCATTTTTGTTGGCACAGCTCCAGCCTCATTAACATAAGAACTCAATGTCAGCGACTTGTTAGCAAAGCCACAGACATGTACAGCACTGCCACTTTAACAGGTCAGTGGTACCGCAGACTAAAGCTTTCATGGGCGTCTCTCTACTCTTGCTAACCCACTTATTTGCCTCGGCCCCTCCCTGCGGATCATTCCCTCTCACAATGCTTCTCGCTCTCTCTCCTTTCACAATCTTCCTCCTCTCTCGCTCTCTCTGTGCCAAACGCTGCTGGCTCCTGATTAACAGTGAATCTTTAATGACCCCCCTCCCTCCCCCCTCTCCACCAGTGCACACAGATTGATCTCCTGCCATCTCACCAGCCAACAAATAAAAGCTTGGGTTTTTTTTGGAGTACGTTTTTTTTTTTGCAAGCCACTGAGGATGTGTGTGAGAGTGTGTGTTAATTCCTGCAACAGTGCGGCAAGTGTCTGTCTGACTACATCTATTTATCCACCATCACGATGGCCATGTGACTGCTAACTGTGTGTGTCTCTTTGTGTGTGTGTGTGTGTGTGTGTGTGTGTGTAAGCAGAAGCAACAAGCCCTGCCCTCATGCCTCCCCCACCTCTTGCCAAGCTGCTCTGCTGAATGGCGAGCTGTTAAATGATGGAGCCCCGTTGACAGTTGCATTCAGGCCGATTCGAGGAAGCAATTACCTTGAAAACAGGGGTCAGAGTCTTGGCTCATTTGCTTTAATTGAATTCCAATATCTGGCTCAGGCTGTCCTGACCCAGCTCTGGACCTCCTACCCACTTTAGCCTAGCCCAAGCTAATCCAAGCTGGGTAGCCACAATCACCGCAGGAGACGCAACAACAAGTACTATTAGACGTTTGGTTTTAGGTGGACTGAACAGTATTCCTTAAGGTCTGTTTGTCTCACAAGAACAAAAATGTTTATCCAACTTTATGAAAATATGGGAATACACCACGGATACAACTATGAAGACACAATGAAACTATGTTGTTGAAATTTTCCATACACATACAGTTGTTTTCAACAAAAACAATTGGGCTTGACACTGTAGGCTTGACCTGAAGGACAGGACAGAGCTTGGGTTTAATTCTTCAAATATTGAATTTATGATGTATACTGAGATTAGCATCTACCATAGCATGATCAACTGCTCAAAGTCCCGTTTACAACGATAATTACAAGTATTTCTGATTCATCATGACAAGTTGACCATGTTAAATTCAGGCGTTATCAGGGTCTTGTCAACTTTTGACCCCTTGCAGAAAGTCAACAATATTTTTGACCAGACAGCTTTCATACTATAGAGGCTGACGCTGTCGAATGCATTCAACCAGAAACAAAAGACCACTTACTCTTAGCCTACTGACCTAATTCTTAAAGACTACAAGATGTGTTGTTGAAACAGCAGGTGTTAATAAAAATTAGTCATCTGAATTTGTAACTCAAATTTGTAACTCAATTGCTATGCTTGCAACAACCTATTATTATGTACATTTTGGAACATTGCATAAAAATATGCCTAATGGGAACACCAAGATGTACATCAATTTTAAAGATGCACACAACTGTGTAGAATAAACTTTTCATTCAATAACTGAGAAAACATTTACTAATTAAACAAAATGCTGTACGTGCATGAAAAAGGGCATGTGATTTTGTCTAAATACATCATGTGATAAAAACGGGTGCAGTGAGACGGCAATATTCATTCATTTTGTTTCGGCTTAGTCCCATTATTTATCAGGGGTCACAGCAGAATGAACTGCCAAATTATAAAAAGTATGTTTTACACAGTGGATGCCCTTCCAACTGCAACCCAGTACTGGGAAACACCCATACACTATTTCACACACATACACCACGGCCAATTAGTTTATTCAATTCACCTATAGCGCATGTCTTTGGACTGTGGGGAAAACCAGACCACCCGGAGGAAACCCACACAAACACGGGGAGAAGATGCAAACTCCACATAGAAATACCAACTGGCCCAGCTGGGACTAGAAACAGTGACCTTCTTGCAGTGAGGTGACAGTGCTAACCACTGAGCCACCGTGTCGCCCCGACACCAATATTGGAAAATCTAAAATTTCTTGGTCAGTCTAAACTCCCTTAAGCAAAGCCTGTCATCAAAGTGATTCGGTATTATTACTTCCCAAAACTGTCCCAATGAGTCTCCAAATGCCATCATGCACTCATTGTGTTTATAGTAATTTATTATATAAGAAAAAAAGCCCACAGTGGTTTCTTCTAAGCAGCAATTTCCATTTTCCCATTGAAATTTAACACCAGTTCATCAGGAAGTGATGATTCTAATCCCTTTGACTCGTTAGACAGAAACTGTGTTTCAGTCACAAAAGATGTTCCAGTTTTTCCGCATAAATCCAATACACATCTTTGGATGGAAACAACTATTGTGACATAAACCCCAGAGCGTGTGGTGGAATTTCTTTAGCAATCAGCGCAAAAACAAAACTGCTGTTCGCCCCATTATTTTCTATTGTCTAGTTTTGCATAACCATTTAAATTTGCTTAAGCTTATTTTTTAAATATTATAACTGAAAGATCAGAAACAAGTCCATACATGCACATTCATACATGCATTCACATGCAAAAATAAAAATCTGTAAATCGGTTGAAAATTGACAAAAGGTGCCAACTAAAAACACCAGGTATGAACAGGACCGTGTCTCCCTAATGTACTTGTGATCCAATTGAAGACTGATTTAACACCAGGTGTAAACCAGACCCAAGACACAAATCTTCTGTTTTAAATTACTGACAAATTTAAATAGCACATACTTATATCTGGATTATAATCAATCATATCACCTAACATACAGACCCATCTTAAATTTTCCAGAAATCGTCTAGAAGGCAGCGATTTAAGCAATGTTTGTGTTCCCAAAGTGAGTAGGAAGCTTCTCAATGCTCCTTAAGACAAGCTCTTTAAAGTATTTAACATGGCTAATCACAGGGAGAAGTCTAATTCTGTCAGGGTTGTCTTTGTGTGATCAAAACAAGACCTTAACTACACAAGCCCAAACATGTCTCTCTACATGCCTCTCAACCAGACGCACAGAGAGAGCAGACACACACACACACGAATGAACTCAAATGAGTGTGTTGTACTGACAAGACAAAAATAATGGCATAAAGCAAACACAACGATGCAAACGTTACGTTATAATTAAAACAAAGTAAAAATTAGACCATGAAGGGCAGGGGCAAATCTGCAACACGAGACTGATGGGACTAAGACACACCAACAATCCTGATCTCCTACCAGTATATGTATACACGGCTCTAGCAATCATGGATTTGCCCTTGAACCGTTTAAAAGCTGCTGAGGTGATATGTGTTGGATTGAAGGTTTAACACTCGAGGATTATGACTAAAGTGTCACCTTTGACCCAAACCCCACCTGTGGGGGTAGGCTGCTTTAGTTTGGCTTCATTATGAGCATTACAGATCCTATCGTGATTTAGGAGCCAGGAATGAATGCATTAGTGCAACGAGCTTCATGTGTGCAGGTCTGTCCCTGGCCCTGGTCAAATGAATAAGAAAGAAGGGTATACACACGGTGAGAGGCAGATTGGGAAGTCCACGTACCCCGATGATGGCATTCAACTCGGTCATTGTCACTTGCTTAGCACGTTCAACAGCCTGTGCGACCTGCTGTTGGTGCTGGAGGAAAGAAGAAAGACAGATCAACACACAGAAAACTCGCAAGGGCTAAAAGATATGATGGCAGAGGGAAAGGAAGTGGATGATATTTACCTCTTGTGACAAAAAAGGCATGATTTGAGCGAGAATTGCATTTAGCCGTTTGGCAATCTCAGTCTGAAAAAAAACAGACACACAAACACTGCGGTTAATAAATTGTCAGCTCTTTTCTAATCACTCAAATGTACTTAATTCTCGTCAGCATGCGCTCGGATGCCCTCACGTTACTTTCACGTTGGTGAATGCTCTAATCAAGCTGCCAGATCTAAATGAGGCATGATGGGATACCTCCAGAACTCCTGATTAATGAAGTAAAAACTTCAGAAACGTCTGCCTTCGCTGATGTTGCCATGTTACTGATTTGGTGCAGCATAAACATGAGGCTCTTCGAGCGCTGATATGGTGTGTGCTGCTCATGAAGCCAAACGGCGCTCCAGCACACTGCTACAGAAACAGATCTGGCCAAATTCACAGCTTTGCCAGGCCAAAGTGGGCAGAAGGCCTGCGGTGCCCATCTGGCCAAGAGATGGAGAGAGCGAAGGAGGGATAAAGGAAAGGGGGGTCATCTGGCCTCAACCAACCCCCCACCCCCTCATTACCCAGACAGATTATTTCATTAAGATGCTGAAATATGCTAATGCTGATTTGGTGCTGGGAGATTAACGATGGCAATACTGAGCAATTACCATTTTTCCCCATGCTCCCATTCCAGGAGCGCAGGAGGCGAGGAACCAGAGCCCTACAGCAATATTCAAAATGACTTTTATTGATATGGAGAGACGGACAGGGTAATCAGCCAACATGCTCTGGTTCCCCTGCATTACTCACGGCTACCTGAAGCCCCCAAGAGCTATATTTCATCATGAGCCATGCTAGTGCTTCGGGATGAAAAGGAGAGAAGGCGAAAGAGAGCGCGAGGGAGGGGGGAGAGGAAGTATGGGGCGGTGAACAAATTGATTATAGGTTGAAGCAGATGGCCCAGCAGGTGAGGGAGGAGAGAAATTTCTCTTTCTTTCACTGCAAGCCACATTCCGTTCATTTTTTGGCAGCGTGACCTCCGTGCCTGTGGGAGGGTGCTGACCCTGGCACTCTGATGGATTCGCTCTCTCTTTAGAGCGGGTGAGAGTGGATGTGTTCTGACCTGTGATGAACTGTCTCTAGGGACGTGAACAAAGGATCTAAGCCCTCTCCACACCCCTTCAGAGTCATTGAGCTATTAATGCTTTTTCAGCTCGGCTTTGCTACACAAACACACACTCCTTCACAGAACAAATGCATAGAACAACAATAATCGATTGGCATCGAACCAAAAAGAGAAATATTGGGACATCAAATACGCTGCCTGCCCTCATACACAAGCCATACGCTGAGGCTCTTTCTCCTCTCGCTCACTCCGTCAGTTCACCCCCTCCTCTTGGCTTCCATTCCTGTATGCCACTTGGAGGTTGCCACAGCAACCGGCCCGCCCCTATCTCTCCCTTAGATCATTATGTAAATTGGAGCTCTGCTTGACCATAACAGGCAGTAAAATCATATTACGCGCACAGGGGCAGGTCATTAAATTGAATTTTCGGCCTGTCGATCAGATCAACTCTGCAAATTAATGCGGGATGAAGGGGGCAGACGGGGGAGGGGTGTAACGGCTCCTCTTTCATGGGTGGGGTGGGGTGAAGTGTGTATGTGTGTTAAGATAGGGAAGATTGGGAAACGCTATCCTGCTTGAGCCAAAAACCACTGACGACAGGCCAAAGAAGATATCCATAGCAATTATCAGTAATGACTTTTCCACTGATAAACGGCATACGTGACATGCTGGTACATCAAAATACTGGAGCAAATGCTTTGGCAAACAGCTTCCAGGCTTGAACCAAGCAATGCAGATTGTTGCTTGTATATTTGAATGATATGGAAAAAGGTAAATCTTAGCTTAATGATCATACAAATATGCTTTTTAGTATTTATTTTAATCAGAAACATCTATAATTACTATTAGTATATATACTAATTACTAATTAATATATAAAAAACTCATTATTGTTTTTCTCTGTAACTTACTGTGATTTGAATTTTATCCTCTACTATTATCATGATTATATTGCCGGTACAGTAAAAGCACTATAATGAAAATCAATTATGCACAGAAAAGGAAAACAAAATTAAGGAAACTACCAGAAAAATGCCACACTGCTACAAATCTCCAAAAAAACAAATACTTTTAAGAAAAAAAAAATGTTGTGCTAATGTATTTATTTTACTTGGTTACTGTGAAATTCACCCTTGATAACCTCCATAAAACAAATCATAATCATAAGGACTTCACACAAACTAATCTACAAAATTCATTAACCTCAGATTAAACTTGTGCACTGTGGAAAGGGAACAGGAAGCATGTTATTGTTAAGTTCCAGAGGTGTGCCGTAAGCTACTAGAACAGCTCCCACACAGGCTGATAGAAAAAGAAAAAATAGGGCACAGGGAGTGAAAACAAGGCCCTTCAGCAGAAAGAGGCTTTCTGCTCAGCTTCACAATCCCAGGTGCTCAGTGCTGTCAAGCAGCGTGTGAAGAGCTCTCACACGCAGCCCTGTCAATGGCACGCCAGAAGCCATTTACCTGTTGCTGTGGGTACGAGCTGAGTGCAGGGAGACACTGATGAGGATTAAATATGCTGCAAAACAACTGCACACTGAAGGAGAGCCACTCAGTGACAAATGAACACGCATACAGACCGCTGCACTTCTCTCTCTGTGACTCGAACAATTACAGACAAGAGGAAGAGAAAGTAAGGAGTGAGTTCGTACAGTTGAACTTACATTTACATGCTCACTCAAACGTAAAAAAGCCACATATATACAGACTTGTGATGACAGAAGAAGCTGTCTTTTCAAATTAGACCTGTTAACAAATACACGATAGCACTCAGTGGCATTCACACACTTGAGTTCATTCGTCCCGCCTGACACAGGCTCCTAGAACCCTCAGCTTCCCTCGGGCTGAAAGGCTGCATTGAGCAGCAGGCATCTGTACAGGGTGTCTCTGTCTTGCCCTCACTGCATATGCAGCACAAATCCTGTTGGAACCGTTTAGTGATGTTTGTGTCTCTCTGTGCATTCATCGGCTGAAGCTGGACACAAAGGACACAGACACAACCACCTGGTTCAGTGAACAGAGCTAGAGACAGATGTGACCTGAAATTTACTTACACACACAAACACTAGAGTATCTATACTCAACACTTACGTTCCAATGCTGCAAGCAGCTTTTAGATTTACTCTAGGTGTGTTTTAGATTACGCTACAGTGTACAACCAAATAATACCTTACTAATTTCTAGAAAAGTAATAATAATATCAAAATCTATGTTCAAATCACTGAATTGTTTATTATAAAAACAGATTTTTCCTATAAGTTTAAAAAGATTACTACTTAACAACTGTAATTTGCTTATTGGTGAATCTCAAAATTAAAATAAAACACATCTCAGACACAGTATATCCAATAAACTCAAACATGCAAGTCCACCCATATATTAAGTACCTCTAACTACTATGCAACAGATGTACTTACAAAGGTAAAGTTTAATTTTTTATGCTCATGTGCAAACCCTTTTATTGTTTTATTGGTTAAAAGGACAGGGTTCAATTTAAGGGTTAAGTTATATGTGTAGGGTCAACGCTGTAATTACAGAACCTAATTACAGATAGAATTACGCATATGTATTTTTATTCAAGTACAAATTAGAAAGCATATAATAGCAGATGACAAATAATATTAAAGTTTCGAACTGGCTAAAAAAATTACTCAGAACAAAATATTATAATATAACCCGGTCACCATTATTTTAGGATCATTTTACTAGCCTGCCTTGATAATGTGGGTGCATTTTGTCACCACTAGACATCTCACTCACATGTACACAAACACTTCTGAAGAGAGACTGCAGTGTGCTCAGAGTCAGTTTGCTTTGGCTCAGAATCAAATCGACCATCATCACCTTGGCAAACAATTCCTGGAATCCTGAATAAATTATTCATCTGAACAAGTTCCCTCCCCGCTGCCTGTCTCAACCCCCCTCCTCGCTCTCTCTCACCCTCTAAGGCCACAGACTGAGCTTCACTTAATGAATCTGGCTTAGTGTGTGTGTGCACACAAAGAACTGACCAAATACAGCCACACCAATAATAACACACACACACACACACACACACTAGTTCTGCATTCATTCAGTGGCGAGCACTTCAGGACAAAATGAGGAAGAAAATGAAGACAGAGGGAACTGTGTTAAACACAGAGGGACAGCAGATCAGGGGCCTCTGTGGCTCAGTAATTAAAGGGCCACATTGACAAGCACAGCCGTCCACTTCCTGCCCCAACGCAGCCAGTCCTCCCCCCTTCTGCCCCGAGGCTCTAACGTACCGCAAGATTAGCACCATTACAGACTCTCAACGGTGTTTACATAAAACACTAAATTAATAGTATTCTGAATGCGGCGGATCCTGAAAGCACATGACAAATCTGGCACCTAGATGCATTTTCCTGCCTTTCCTTTCCAGTCAAAAGCACTACATGAAGGGCAGACTATGTGTTATCAGACTGCTGTCATCACTAACTCCAGAGAGAGCAGGGAGTCCATGCACCCATGAATAATTCATGCGTTTGAGTCCACTCAGTCAGAGCTCTATTGATAAACAAAAGAGAGGCTCTGCAAAAAAAAAAAAAAAGCCAGTCGATTAACCTGTTTGCGCAAAGCCCCTGCACCTACTCTTCCCTCCCTTTTCATTTTCTCTCCGTCTCTCTCACAGCTGGAGATAAGTGCCTGACAGAAGCTTTCAGAAAATGCAGTGTCTGTGAGAGAGAGACATGTGGCCCAGACTCTCACACACACACACATATATATTCGGAGTAGCTGATGGATCGTGCATGCTGTTCCAATTCACCACCCTCACACTGATACCATTAACCTTGTGAGGCCTCAGGGTGAGAACCATAAAGGGCCTCTTCAAACTGAGCCCTCCTCATATGACTATACATCATATCACTGCTAATGACATAGAGAAAAAGAGAAATAGGAAAGGGAGGTGCTGGCTGGCCTATCTGTTAAAGTGCATCAATTGCACAACCTTACTTTGTTATAAAAAACAATCACACAACATCATGAAGGCTGACAACAATTAGGTCAGGGATGCCAATCATTAACATCAATTAGTAAAAGAGGTTAAATAACACTTCCCGCTGGACACAGCTGACCTATTGACCTTTATATGGCCTGGCATCTGTCCTTGCCTCCATCCTTCTCTTGCTTTTTCCATTTATTTTTAGGTCTGTTGCGTGCAGACATCACTTTTTATTACGTTTATTTATAGATGCAGCACAGAAGAGGGAAAAGAATCAGGAAATGGACTCAAACTTGCACAAGCCAGATTCAAACACGTGCACTAACACACTATGCCTTTGACCACTGTAATTTCATCATGAATAACAGCTTCAAATCTATCTCTGCATGCCTTAGTGCATGACTTTTTTTTTTTTGACACTTCTTAACCCTTTAACTTCCACACCAAGAAAAAAAAATGTTTGGATTGCATTTCTTAACTCAAATGGTTTATATTAACCAACCAAATATATTATGGTAAAAGTACCGGAATTAATACATATACTATGAAAAATCTTAAAATATGAAAAGTACGAGCAATTTATTTAAAAAAATATTCAAAAATAAAACAAATGTAATACTAAATCCCTTTATTTTTTGAAGTACGCCAAAATATATTTCAGATTCTCATTTAACATGCCTTTATTTACAATAAAACCAAAATCAAGAGTAGTAGTGCAACAGGATTATGTTTGTTTGATTTTCTTTGTAAACCAATGTTGTTTGTGTAAACCATTACTTAAAGCAGTCATTCTTTAAATTACTTTAGCAGTCATTATTTTAAACAGCAAAAACATGGTCAATTGTTTGGTAGAGTGGCAGTCAAAGGGTTAAAAGTCCTATACAGTCCGATGACACCTGTAAAACCCTGACCACATATAAGCCATGACGATATCATTAAGCATACACATTGTACACAAAAAAAGAAAATGGTATTTTAGCAGATCACATACCTGTTTATGCATTTCAATGTTCAGTCCATAGGACATCTCATAGTACTGCAAGAGAAAATGAAAAACACTTTTAGCAGATAAGAAATAGTATAATGTTATTGACTGCAGCAGCACCTCTATATATCATGTACCCAATTTATGTCCTACAGTAACACACACTGTGCTGGGACTGGGATAATTGGCTGATTATAGTAGTAAAGAGCAATGTTTATAAATCTGTCTCAACATTTATTTAGAGCCATTTACCATCTACTAGCTTTCATAAAAACAGTAGTAATAAACCAGTTCTTAAACACATGTTCACAAAAAACAGCCAAAGATTGACAAATAATAATATTATATGCTAATAAAATGATCCCCCACCCTTTCTCTTCCTTTTAACGTTTCTCTTGTTCATCTCCATGAAACATTTATTCCCAGTGAAAAGTTCCCTCGCAGTTATCGGTCAGCAGAAGATAACAGTTTTACTCTAAACTCAAAATTACCGATCAGACCAAGTTCAGTCAAACAACCACATTGCAAACATTTTTTTTTCTTAGAGCACGTCTGTGTATTTTATTTAGTTTATCTGGTAGTGGCCTTTTACCACTCAGCATTCCACCGAAAAATAATATTTAACAGAGGTGCGGGCATGTTGAGTCAATATCTACTACACGTTCAAATAAGATAAGAGAGAGTAGAGCTCAGTTAACACCGCTCAACCTGTGCACTATTACATCATATCCTGGCGGAATTCAATTTCCACTCACTGCACTTCTAATAAGAGACAAACTAATATTAGTGCAATTCTTGAATTGCGCACAAAGGTCAATATTGAGTGAGGCTGCAATCATCCTGAAGGTTGATAGCGTTTCAGTTAGGGCAGGTCTCTAGGTAATGCAAGACAATAACAACTGCTTCCACTGTACATATGCATGTGTGTTTTATTTTACCGGTTAGCAGAGATAGCACAAACAGCCCACTGAACACTCTTGTTTACATTTACTGAACGCCATTACATTTCTCATTTAATATGAGCAAATTTAGTCAGAGAGCACTCTTAAAATGCTAAACTTGATTATTAAACTGAATTAGGCTACCTTTTCTCTCACTTAGCCTCTCAGCCCCTCAGGTCAAACGAGCAGCAACACCTTGCCCAAAACACCCTCCAGGCATTTTACAACAAATACAAACACCCACACTCCTCAACACTGATCCTTTAGTGCAATCAATGCAAACACCAACACAATAAATAGGGGTAGTGGACACTAAACATTAGCTCCGATAGCTGGCTGGTGGCCTTATTGACGTTTTCAAGGAACAAAAGACCAACAGACAGCAGATGAAAAAAAAAAAACTCTTACCATAACATAATGCCGCTGCATCTCTGTCTTCTCGTTGGCCAGTTTGTCGTACTCCACTTTAAGACTGTTAAGAGAGAGAGAAAGACCCAGAATGACTTCTTGGAGGATGCCAAAGCCACAGATCACATGCCACGTATTGGCACACATCACAAACTACTGCTGATTTTACACGGATTTCCATGAAACCACAGACATTAAAAGACTTTTCATATAGTGAAATGATGGCACTAAAATTGTCGTTCCTATGAACTCGAGGTTATTTACACTCTAGTCTCATAACAGGTTTTCAACACATCACACGCAGGTCATTAGCAGCAATGTTTACCTGTGGTACTGAGCTTGAAGGAACTGAAATTCGTCTTTGATTCGGTCACAGGATTCTGCTACAGTGAATTTGAAGCCCGGCTGGCCAGGCTGGTGAGGTGCCTGAAAAATAATATCAATCATTTATGTGCACTGCTGCAAAGAAAAACCCATTATTAATACAGCCTAGCCACTGATGCAATATGCCATTACACCAACAGTGTTTTTGGTATGTCACTATAGCTTTGACTTCCTACCACCATAACCAAAACAACCAACGACCTTCTCCATTACTCCTTTCACAGCAGTCCGTGGGTCTCAGGTTTTACTTTCGCTGTGTTTCTGAACAAGTCACGGGTGTCAATAACACATTTCATGCTTCCCGATTTTCAGGGAAATGATATTTCATCGGAGCTGAACTGCGGTTTGTCAGAAGTGCCCAGGCGCTCCCTCGAGCTCGGCCGGCCGTGGTTTTGAGACTCTGGTGGGAAAAGCCTCACACACTCAGCAGCGGTCGGCGTGACACAGACGGGTCACTGCGACTAAACAGCCCCGGACGAGGAAATAATAACAAAAAAATAATAAAAGAAAACTATCAGCTGATTCTCCTCCTCCTTACATCCTTTTCACATACACATTCACACTTTAAACCCATATGAAAATCACCGATAGAAGCGAGTTAAGCAGAACACAGCCTCGTTTAGTTTGGTCACAAATAAAGGGCACAGCGCGCGACACAATAGTGCGCGAGCTCGAGGAGCGAGTCTGTCGAGGACACAAAGCATCAATATCATAATTTATGTTACTCACCGGATGCCGGCCCTGCGGATACATCTTGAATGTATCCTTTCCTAGGAGAAGATCCAGGAGATGTGGCGCTCTTCAGTAATCCGAGTAGATCGTCCGTCACCCCTCCCTGCACTCGCGGACACACAAAGCCCGGTCCGTCCACCCGATGCACGCGCTTCTCCCGCTCCTGATCCCCGGTTTAACCCCTTTATCCTTCACACAGCCGAGGAGCGAGACAAAAACACAGCGCGTTGGCTCATTATCTCCAATAAGAGTCAAGCGTTCAGCTGCGCGTGTGCTGTAAACACAGGAGAGTTGTGTCGAGCGAGGCAAACACACATTTGCTGCTTGTCATCTGCTCTGCGAGCTGCGACTAACAAGCTGCTTATGAGTCTTCTCGCAATAACAAGATTACCTGACTGCTGTTTGACTGAACGCAGCCAGACAAGATTACAAACAATGTCAGAAAAGAGCGAGGCGAGACACACAGCGACAGAAACCCAATCAAGCAATCAATACTCCTGGATAAACGGGTCAAACATTTACACACTTTTTCAGCTTTTAGTCTCGGGTGGAAATGCGGCAGCAGCTTTGTGAACTACAAAACAGGAACAAAGCATGAAGAGCGCTTAATTGCTAAATAAACTGAGTACATTACAAGGGGATTCTTGTGAAAGTATCTTCCGCGTTACCTTCAGCCTCCATTAAATCCCTTTCCGCGAGAGTAAATGCAGCAATAATTCCTTGCACCGAGGAAACGTCGAAGTCCTCCACTCGTGACCTTATACGCTCAGTGTTAGGCGCTGGTTGGGAATCAACCCCAGCCCTAGAAGAAAAGCAGCGCCTAACAGCCGCTTCGGGGTTGTTTTCCTCAGTTCAGACTTGCTTGAAGACAGTTCGCAGGACTCCGGGTGTTGATAAATTCTCCCGATCCCTGTTTGACCGCTTGTTTGAAATGGTTTGATGGTGAAAAGTTTTCCTCGTACGAGCAGCCGCTCGCAGTCGCTGTGCCTGGTTTCTCCAACACTCGCAGTACCACACACAGACTGCCCACTGACACGCGGGCTCAACTACCGCGAGAACAACCGAACACGACCAATCGAATCTCGAACAGGACTCCGCCGCGTCCGACCAATCAGACATCAGATCCCACGTGGGGCACGTCTGTTTTGCGTGCGCCGATTGGCCAATAAAAATCTGACCTCATGTTCGCCATTTTGGCTCTAAATAGGTTGCTTTCCCCGTAGACAAACAACTTACATGAGCGACGATTGTTCGAAGTCTAGCCACCAACTGCAATCTCAAGAGATAGATTGTAGCCTAAGAAATACATATTACCAACAAAACTGTCTGCAATTTTGCGTCTATTCACTGATTTACGAACAGAAATATGCTGGTTTTAGAGGGAAAATCAGTCAAATCTGTTTAAAATCACTCTTTGATGTTTACAAATAATGTCTTAATGTCATGACTTCAACAAACTGCGAGTTTGTCAGTGATTTAATGAAAAAGTGAGCAACTGCTCGAGTCAAAACATCCTTCAAATGTCCCCTTTTGTCCCTTTCAAGGGCGCCTAACACGGATAACAAAACGATGCGCGAGAGCACCCTCATCGCCAATGTATAGTTATGCTCCCGATTTTGAATGTAACTCAAATTAACAGCATAATCTGTGAAATCAGCCCTCATTACTTGATTCACGCTGTCTGCTCAGCAACACCCTCCGTGCCCACGTCTGCGCCCGGAAAAAAAAACTCAACCTATCATGTGTTGCTCAGACCCACGTGGGGCTCAGCGCCTTGTTCTGTGCGTCCTGACCAATCAGAGCGCTGGCGAGCGTCTGATTGGCTCAGAGCGACACGGGTTGTCAGTTCGAGACCTAAGTTGTCAATCAAGCCCACGAGGGGTAGAGCGCTGACAAATGCCTGCGCCTCTCAGCCTCCCGCCTGCGAATAGTGCTTGGAATGGCTGCTTAATTAGCTTCGAATGGCTTTTCCTTCCAGCTCAAACAATCTGTCACTACCATGTGGTAAAAAGAGCCCTGCGTAAAACAAAAGAGGGAGAAGCTAGTAGGGGCTAAATATCAGTTTGATTCTTTTTTCTGTGTATGCAAGTCGCATTACCGCAAAACAAAACATTTATTCCACTCAAAGGCTGGTTCATCGTAGCCAACTGTTTCTGGCTTTATTTGTTTTCTCCGAGCAGGGGTGTAATCAGATATGCTTAATAATGTTTTGTGCGTATTTATTCATTTTTTATCATTTAAAAATATATACTTTTAGGCAAATAATCTGAGATAGCGGATCATGGAAGATTGAATGTACTAATTAGATGCGTTTGAGATGTTTGTGCTCAGAGATTTCAGGGTCACTTCAATACAAAGATCTGAGGAAAAGCCAACCATTGTTCGATTAAACTATAAACTTCTGTCCATCCCATTTGGAAGGGTTATTGGCTGGAGCAAATATCCGGGGTGGATCCAGAGATGGAGCACGGAGTCATTATGAGAGCCATTACTGACATTCATTCATTCATTCATTTTCTTTTTGGCTTAGTCCCTTTATTAATCCGGGGTCGCCACAGCGGAATGAACCACCAACTTATCCAGCATATTTTTTACGCTGCGGATGCCCTTCCAGTGTTCTGCTGTAATATTTTCAGAGAACTGCACTGTTGCCAGTGTGAAAACGTAATATAGGTTTTTATACTCCTGCAATTTGTTTTTAAATTAGATTAATAAGCATGTGAGAAAGCTTTCTACGTGCTTCTTGTGGTCTAGATACAGTGTTGGGAGTAACGTGTTATAAAAGTAATGTATTACAGTAATGTATTACATTTTCCTGTAGTAGTGTAAGGCATTACTAATGCATTTTCAGTAATATTTTACTCGGTACATGTCTTGAGCCTTCACATTGCCAATTATGTACTATATTGTTAGTAGCCTGGATAGGTCACAGTCATTCTGCTACATCATATCACTTTACACTGGATGTAAAATGCTCTGCAGTACATTTGGTCATTTTAGAATGTTAAGTTCTAAGTCTGTAGTTATTTTGGTGAAAGTAACTAAAAAAGTAATATGTAGTCATGTAACATTACAATATTGAGACAGTAATATTGTAAGGTAAGGGATTACATTTAAATAACAGTAACAAGTAATCTGTAATGTATTACAGCTTTGAAGTAACTTGCACAACACTGTCTAGATATAATAGAGATTTCCTGCTTGCTCAGTGACCCGTCACAAAAATATTCTGTATAGTCGAAGAAAAGTGTGAGTCAATGAGTCTCACCCACACAGACGAGGGTTAACAGGCCACATGAACTCAAGGAGTGACAGCCGCATTTAAATAAGAGAGTGAACTCCCCAAGCAGTCATTACGTGTGTGTACAGGACAGATCTCACGCCCAAACTATGATGATTTACACTATGGTGACCACAGCAACGTTCTGGCATCTTGTTTTTGATATATATAACGTCTACCCAAATAATAAAACAACCAAAGCTCATTATGGGGGTTGAGTTTAACTGCACCACTGTCGAAAGATGGGCTGTGTAAGTTTGGAGAGCTGCTTTACGCAGGGTACTCTTGAAGTGTTGCTATGCCCACTTATTATAAGCGATGATTAAACATATTCAGGTTTAAACCATCCAGGTTATGGATATAATAATATAGGAAGGTGCAGGTTGCAATATTTTCATACATGGCCTATGTTGATGCCAAAAATGAAGCATTTGGGTTTAAAGGCTCAATGTGTAATTTTGGTCACTAGTGGGCACGTATTCACAACAAACAAAGGCACATTTTACTGACGCTGTGACTGAGTGTGGAATCATGGGAGTTGTGGTCTCATTAGATCTTGCAGGACTCATCTTGATGGGTGAGCTAAAGCATTCAACACTTATTATCACAGGAGTATGAAACAGAGTAAGACTGAAATCTAAGTGAAACGAGAACACGAAGCAGTTGCAATCATATCTGGATGCAGCCTTGATGATGCAAGCTGAGATTGCATATCTCAGTAATGCAGTGTTAGGCACAATGCACTGTGAGGAGTAGGGTTAGGTGAGCGCATTATAAAGCATTGCATGAAGCTCAGGCCCTGTTTACACTAGTGCGTTTTAGTTTTAAAACGGCGTTTTAGCATGAAAACAATCCACGCCCACACTAGCGTTTCACCCAGCGTTTCTGTACACATCTCTGTACACACTACTCCACCAGAAACGTATATCACGTGACCATTCACGCACTCTGGGCATGCTCGTTCAAGTATAAACAGGAAGCACGTGTCTCGCTCGGCATTTGGCTATTGTTAGTCAACAAACGCTGGTTGAACGATTTCAAATGTTGGTCCAGCGTTTCCAAAACGCTCTGTTTTCGTTGCTCAAAAACTCCGGCGTAGTGTGGACAGATGACGTAACCGCAGCAAAACTATTGCATTTTAAAACGAAAACGCACTAGTGTAAACGGGGCCTCAAATTGCAGCTGCACCAGGTCTGCATCCAGGCCCCTCTCACTAAGAGACTAGAGTGACATGAATGTAGCTTTTATTATATAAATCTACAGCTTCCGGTTCTTCCAGTCATGATCACATGAGGAAGCAACACTGATTTATCATACTAAATACATTTTAGGTTGTTGTTTTATTACTGATCTGTGCAGTCTAATAAAACACACAACATTGTCATGCGTCTTTGATGCTTCCTTGTTTTCTATAAAACCAAACTGGAAATCAAGGGTCTATTACATCATTAGACTCAAGACATGACCTGTTGCTGCATCTAAAATCGTCTACTTCCATACTATAATACGGTAGCCTAGAGAGCTTAACACGCTGCAATTTAAGAAAAACAAGCAATTAGTATGACTGCACATGTGCTACAAACAAAGTTTGTGTTACACAACAAAGTGTAAACTGATGCATTTTTCCCCAACGCAAACAAATGAATGAAACGCACTGCATTTTCTCACAACACAAAAAGAACAGAACACAAAAAAAGCTTTAGTTTTTTTTTTGTTTGTTTATTTTAATATCCTGATCCTCGTGTCTTTAGTATTTATTAGCCTAAATATCCATAACATAAATAGCCGGGTCAGTCAAGTTTTAGGGTCCTCTTGAACCATCTCCATTGTGTTGTGAGAAAATGTTTTATTAATTGTTTTGCATCGTGTGAAAATGCAGTGCGTTTTTAAAAAATGTGCTTGTGTTGTGGAGATTTGCAGCAGGTGTGCTGTCAAACTGATGAAGGTCCTTTCTCAGTTCGCTGGCGATTTTTGTAATTGCACATGTTTTCTTAAATTGCAGCACGTTAAGCTTTCTCAGCCGCGTACTATACAGTACAAATCGTATACGAGCCGAGTATGTCTGAATTCATAGACGCAGCCTGTGACACTACTTAAAATGTTTTTAATCACCGGATTTGAACATTCGTTGAAACATTTGGGATAATGCATACGTAAGTCAGTAAAATATACAACACCATTTTATTTTATTTTGGATGTTTTAATAAAAACCATATATTGTGCTTCAAGTTTAAGTTAACACAGTTTAGCTTTGGCTTATTTGCGGTGTTTTGAATGTAGTCTCATGCCAGTTTGCTACTATTTTAATTATGTGGCTGAATTTGTAAAATCTAATTATCAAGCTTAAAAGAGCCTTACTATACAAACATCACTATAATAAGTCTAAACAAGCGGCTGTGTTGTGTGAGATCAGTGTGTCAATTTAGCCAGCCTCTAATAATACAAATTAATTAATACTATATTGTATAATCACAGTTGATAGTCTGCAGAAACACTGACTGACTTTCTCCGTTTGTACATGTCATCAGAGGGAGTAAGCCCCATTCATTAGTGATGATCTTTCCCCTCATTAGCATATACAACCCTGAGTGAGAAGCAGCCATCCGCCATTAGAGTCTTAATGTCATACCCGTCGAAGACAATGTAAGCCACTAAGAGGCATTATAAAAGACATTATAAATGTGGTTTTAGGATGCTCAAATGAACACTGTAGTCTCATAGACTGCCTTCTTCTGAGTCACTTCTTTTGACATTTTCAGTTTTTCACAGAGATAACATTAGTCCTGTTTTGAATCTGCCGCTATGCTGATGCATCGGCGTTTGTTGCTCCACCTGCTTTTGAAAAGAGTACAATCTCATTTGAATATAAAGCCACAGTCACGAAAACGCTGTGATTTGGATCAAAACCTAAAAGCACCAGTTTCAAAGAGTTATACAAAATGATTTATGTGGTATTTTGAGCTGCAACTTAACATGTACACTCTAGGGCAGAGATGCCCAAACTAGGGCCCGCGGGCCAAAGTTGGCCCTTGGTAACCGTTGACTTGGCCCACTGTCCCATCTGAGATAGAGGTATTTATTGACAGGTATTTATAACAGGTATTTATTTATATACATTTAACAGATATTGTCAGTTCTGATTTAACTTAACATTTTGTTTGTTTTATTGTTAAGCTACAATTAAAACTAACTACAATTATATGTTTCAATAAATGTAAATGATTCTGATTTTTAATTTTTTTAATGTGAATGCTGTCACTTGACGAATAGGACAATGCACAAGACATTGGCAACTTGACTAGTGTACAGTATAAAGAATAGAGGTGTAAATAATGCATGAAGTAACGCGATTCAACAAATTTTTGCTATTTATTTTTAAATATTATGAAATAAATTAGGAAATTACCCATGGCAACTTTAATGAAATACAGTTTGTATTTACTTTTAGCCCACAATGCTCTATCAAGTTTGGTTTTTGGCCCTTCAAAAGAAAATATTTGGGCACCTCTGCTCTAGGGACATCAGAGACTTATTTTTATATCTTGTAAAAGGGGGCATAATAGGTCCCCTTTAATACAATATGGTCACATCCCCAGTGATGGTTATGTTTTTAGGGTGGAATGCCTTTTTAAGAAAAACAGTACATACGAGTTCCAAAGAAATTAAGAGATCAGTTGGATTAAAACACTAATTGTAAACGGAAATGTCCCCTTTATACTTGCGATCCAATCAGTCAAAACTCCAATCCAATTACCAGGTGTAATCAGTTCCTAAAAAGTGACTGACTTCTGAACAATTTAACTGCAACGTGTAGAAGGCCACAATCAGTCTACTTCCACAACCAAGGTATCAGGTGAAGATGACAGACTGCGCCCAACACCTATTTTCCGTCTTTAAAAGCAGGTAATTGTTTCATACCTGCAAGAGCTTGATTTCATCGCAGATTTGTGTGTTACCAGAAGACGGCACTGATTTACCCATTACAGAGAGGAAATGCACAACAGTTTTAAATCCAAGTGCCCGTTCCTTCGCACCTTTTTCTGACAAACACGCCTGGGTATTTCCATGCTAATACAGCTCCAAATGATAGCCGGCAGGATTATCCTCAGTATGTGAGAGGAACGCTTCTTTCTCAGCCACTGCCTGCCTCTTTTTCATACATGGAAGCCTACCTCTCCCTTCTTTGCTTGATTTCCTTGGTAGTGGAGCAGAAAACTAGGTCCGACTCTGCATGGCGTGCATGCATTGTAGGGAGCCTCTGTCTCTGGATTATTGACATGCTTTCATACGTGGGATTGGGGGCCTGAAAAGAGACATTCCTGCTCACAATAGCTTCAGTGTGCAGCGCTAGGCTGAATGGGCCACGGCGTATCACAGCGACTTGTCAGGCTGTAATCAATGCAAACAGGATGAAAGGCCTTATCAAAAGAGACAAACGCAGACATGAGCACTGTCGCCAAATGAAAACAGGAGTAAGAAAGATGGAGGCTTTGGCAGTTGGCCCTGGCCTGTTGTACGTGTGCGTGTGTGAGGGAAACCGAGCCAATGAGCACTTAGAAATTCTCATTCTGTTCCAGTAAAAGTAATATCTTCAGAACAGGAGCCGCCGCCGCTGACTCACAGAGCGCTCGCAGAAATAGCATATTTTACATGCTAATGTGCAGGTAATGGATGATATATATCCATATAAAAGGACTCGGCGCTTGTGGATCTGTGACCGCTAATCCAACACTTTGATTTGGGAGCTGCCAGAGATGATGGGTAAAGAAAAGCCTCTCTTTAGGGATTCTCCTCCCAATCCAATCTGCATCTGTACTGATGGATTCACTATAATCTCACCATAAAGAAGAAAGGGATTCCACTCAGGAACCTGTGGCACATAAGCCTGTTGAGAACTCAGCTGGCTGTCACAGTGTGTGTGTGTGTGTGTATGCGTATAAGCCGGTTCAGAGCACAGCTGAGTGTGTGTGTGTGTGTGTGTGTTTGGAGAGGGTGTTATATGTTCATAAGCCTGTTTGGGACACAGCTGCCTATCACAGCTATTTGAAAAGCTCCAAGGGTAAGCCATAGGGGCATGAGAGCTCTCTTGAAAAAAAAAAAAAAAAAAGTTGGCAGCTATACTTTGAGTTTTTCCTCTGTGTTGTCTAAAGAATCAATAGCTGTGTCCACTCTGAGGTTCAGAGACAGGTTAAGTACACATTTAAAGAGAATCTGGATTACTTTCCGAAGCCTGAAACATTTATGGGGCCTCTTTGTGTATGTTAGGCTGTCAATAAAAATGTTGTAATGGAGAACATTTATGATCCATAAGTGTTTGGTGTTTCATTGGCTTCTGGAGGAGGAATGCCGCGTTCTCTCTCTCTAGTTGTTCACATGAATTGTACATTATCCTTATGAGAAACAGCCACGGTGAGTTAAGCGGTATTACATGAGCACCACTACTGCTTTTATACAAAGATCAATAAATGAAACAGCAATACAGGGAAGTGTCAGTGTTTTTATAGCATTTTATCCATTTTATTAATCTTATTTTTGATTTCAAAGCTTGAGCTGTATTAAATAAGCTTTTTTAAATACAGACCTGTCAAAGAAGAAATGTCCAGTTTGGTGTTCAGCTCAAATTATATTTATATTAATATATTAATAAATTATATTGGTGTAGTGAGTAGCACGTTCGCCTCACAGCAAGAAGGTCGCTGGTTCGAGCCTCGCTGGGTCAGTTGGCATTTCTGTGTGGAGTTTGCATGTTTTGCCAGTGTTCGCGTGGGTTTCCTCTGGGTTCTCCGGTTTCCCCCACAAGTCTAAAAACGTGTGGTAACAGTGAATTGGGTAAGCTAAATTGGCCAGGATTCTGACCAGAGCCAGAAAATCAGAGCACATCACACCTGTCCTCAGGTCTTTACACTGGCTACCAGTTACATTCAGAATAGATTTTAAAGTATTACTACTTGTCTATAGATCACTAAATGGCCAAGGACCTCAATACATTACAGATATGCTGACTCAATACAAACCTCAATACAAATACAAATCAGATCACTCAAATCATTAGGATCATATAAACTGGAAATTCCAAGAGTTCAGTCAAAGCAGGGTGAATCTGATTTCAGCTATTACGCCCCCCGCTGCTGGAATCAGCTTCCAGAAATGATCAGATGTGCTCCAACATTAGGCACACTCAAACCAAGACTGAAAACACATCTGTTTATCTGTGTCTTTACTGAATGAGCACTGTGCTGCGTCCGACAGATTGCACTATTGTGTCTTTCTTTTCTTTTTCACTCTTTTATAACCTTTTTTAAAAACATATTTTAATCTGTTTTTATCTGTTTTTACTCCTTTTTATTAGCTTATATTTTTAATTACATTTTTGTTCATGTAAAGCACTTTGAATTGCCACTGTGTATGAAATGTGCTATGTAAATAAACTTGCCTTGCCATAGTGTATGTGTGTGAATGAGTGTTTATGGATGTTTCCCAGTGATGGGATGCGGCTGAAAGGGCATTCGCTGTGTAAAACGTGCTGGATAAGTAGGTGGTTCATTCCGCTGTGGTAACCCCATATTAATAAAAGAACTAAGTCGAAAAGAAAATGAATGAATGAATGAATAAATATATTAAACTGTAATGTTAAAATGTAAGTGTCTATATTTAATGCTTCAAATGCATTTGTAAAAATAAAAGTTCAAATTAAAATAAATAAAATAATAGGTGATCATATGTTTCACTTACAAAATTGTCTGCTGACAAATGGGTAAAATATATTTTTGTATATTTGTATATTATATATTTGACCCTGTGTTTAATATTATTATTACACTGTAAAAATATATATCTGTTAATTACATTTTCTATATTCTGCACTCTCAGAAATAAGGGTACAGGAGCTGTCACTGCGGCAGTACCTTTTTAAAAGATACATATTTGTACCCAAAGAGTCCTCAGTGGTATCTCAAAGCTGCATTTTAGTGCCCAAATGTACCTAAAAAGTACCTTTGAAGTATCTTTTGAAAAGGTACTGCCCCAATGACAGCTCCTGTACCGTTATTTCTGAGAGTGTGTGATTCACACGTTTTCCGTTTATTTATGGTTGTGAATTGCATTATGAGATCTTGATCTCTGCTCTGTTGACTTTTTATGTTGAAAATTCAACTCTTTAACAAAGTGACTTTTGTTAACATTTTAGTAGTTTGAAATAATATAATGTATAAGAAATAATATATAGAGAAATAAGTTTGTAAAATATCACAAAAGCTGTTTATTACCAGGTATTTGAACCATAATATACAACACCTACCCAGACACTATACCATTTCAAACTATTAAAAATGTCAATAAAAGTCACTTTTACAAACTTTTCAATGTCAAAAGTCGTTGAAAGAAAGATCAAGGTCCCATAATGTAATTCAAACACTTAAATAAATGGGGGAAAATAAGAAATAAAAACATGAATAACAAAATACAGAAAACTGCTAATTTACGAATATTTTATACAGTGTAGATTTTGGTTTAATTGTTGTTATCAAGTTAAACAATGAAAATGAGAACACACACACAATTAAATTTCAATTGTTTTACATTTGATAATATCTAATGTACTTAACTAAATATATTTCATTTCAATAACTAAATAAACTTTTCATTTAAACCAAAGCTAACAGAAATATGCAGTACATATATAGGTGTGATCACGCTTTGAGAGAACAGAGAGACACCAAAAGAGTCCAGAGCTCCAACCCTTCAGAGGGGTGCAGTTATTTTTGGTGATTGAGACAGAAGTGGATGGGGCTTTAAAAGCAGGTCAACAAAGTGGCCAGGTGCTGCAGGCGGAGTGTGAAAGCTTGGGGGGACGAAAAGTCAAGCACCTCCTCAACACCACCAGTATCTGTAGTGCCAAGCTAGCTATCATCTGACAGAGAATAGAGGATGAGAGGAAATATAGCTGACTTTACACCTACACACACTAACACCTACAGATATACTTGTTCACGCTCGCTAGCTGTGGAGAGGCTCTACTGAACACTCCATCACATGGTCCCTCTCAACTAAAACTACCTTTTTACAACGCTTTAATGAGAAGCTTGTATTATTTCTAAAAATAAACAATAACAACTGATCTATAATAGACGAGACTGCACTGTAAAAATGATGATTAATTAGTCATGATCACAAGTTTTTGTGCCTTTTTGTTCATAAACAAAATCTGTTTGATTATTACAAGTTAACTGTTTCTCAATAGTTTTATTCAAGTCAATAGAATTGAAGTTAAAATAAGGGTTATACTGATTAAATAGTGGCATTGATTACATTGATAAAATAAGTTATTAAATTTAGTGTGGCAAATAACTTTTTAATGTGTATAAATAATAAACTTTTGGTTAAATCTGTTTTATTTTCAGCCTCTTTCTGATACTTCTGATACACACTATGAATCATTTATTAAGCATTGCTAAATAGTGAATTCATTATTTGTTAAGCATTTACTCTACATTATTAAACGTTAGTAAGCGGTTTATACCTGCAGCTAGAAAGGCTGTATTCTTGACTTATAAGTACATTTATAATAGGCTTAATAATTGTACTTTCGTAATTTGTTAAGGATTTATTTTTCATTACTAAATTAAGTATCACATTATTTACAAACTATATTTAAGAGTAGTTGGTGTTTTTTTAAGATCATTCAGAATGAGTTAGTAAATGATTAATAAGCTATTAAAATCAACATTTATATATTGCATTATTCAGGCATGTATTAATAGTAAATATGTATGTTAATAAATGCTTTATTAACTCAGCTTCATCCAGTTTTGCGACCTAATTCATGCTTTATAAACCCCTTGTAAATGATTATTAAAGGCTCAGCTTTATTCTAAACAGGACAAAAGAACATAAACGACTTTATTAATTTCTATACAGCTCAAGTCAGAATTAGGCATGTTATTGGGGGGGGGGGGGGTTGTCTGACTTCAACTGTACACAATAAACTGTATGAAATGAACTCAAATGTATCAAATGAAAAATAAATCTTTGCAACCGTATCTAAAATAAAATGACTGTACAGTTTAAACATTGTTAAATAACTTTTAAAATGTTGTATAATGTACTGTTAAATTATATTGTTGTTGTTTTTTAATCCAATTTAATGTCATATTTTGACACTCCTGTTATTCAGCAGTGTTTACACTTTACAGTAATTTTATTATTTAGATAGGATTGCTAAGATTATTGTTCATTTGATATTAAGCCTTTAATAATCATTTATAAGGGATTTATAAAGCTTGAATAGTCCTCACTTTAGATCAGGACACAAAACTGTAGGAAGTTGACTTAATAAAGCATTTATTAACATACATAGTAATTATTAATATATGCCTGAATAATACAATAAATAAATGTTGATTTTAATAGTTATTAATTGTTTACTAACTCATTATGAATGATCTTAAAAACCACCAACTACTCTTAAATACAAATGGTTTGTAAATAATGCGATACCTAATGTAGTCATGAAAAATTCATCAGTAACAAATTATGAAAGTACAATTATTAAGCACATTATAAATGTACTTTTAAGTCAAGAATAGAGCATTTGTAGCTGCAGGTATAAACTGCTTACTAACGTTTATTAATGTAGAGTAAATGCTTAACAAATAACAAATTCACTATTTACTAATGCTTAATAAATGATTCATAGTGTGTAGTTATTATAAAGTGTTACCCAAATATTTTAAGCCATACACACTTTAAGTCAGTTTAAGGTCATTCACGTTAAAATGACTTGCAATGTTAATTTGATTTGACTTCGAAATTCAAAGCAACCACTAATTTCTTAAGGTGTGTAAATAAGACTTCAGTATGATTACCATCATCCGTCTTTTGTTCTCAGCCTTTTTCAGACATTTTGTGAACAATACGACAAATCACAGGCACTTCAAATTTCCCTAGGGGATGCACGGTTCTCTGAGGAGTATTTGATGTAATATATTCCCCATCCTGACCGAGATAACCACCTGTCTAGAATGCAGTTTTGCAGGAGGCCCAGTGTAAAACAAAGGTTATCACCTGTGATCAGGTGTTGTGGGACAGCAGTCGTCCAGCCCTGCCCTCAGGGTCTCATTAACATGACACAGCTGTGATCGGTCTACCCATATCTGCACAACAACAGCAGAGGAAACCAGTCTTCAAGTCAACATACTTATATGTAACAGTAATGATGCAAGTGTTTTTCAATTCATTGTACATTTTCTAGAGATCGTTCTGAGGGATGTAAACAAAAACAGTGGTCCCAACTTATTTGCTGTTTTACATTTTTGATTTCTATAGCTTCTGAGAATCCTGAAAGGTCCACATGTTGATAAATAATGTTATTATAGCTGTTTTAACAATAAAGTTAGGATTATATTTGCCTCTGGTTACAGTTATGAAATAGTTTGAGAACAAGCAGGCAATCTTTATGAGACAATGACATCACCACATTGAAATGGTCGATATTTTTGTTGAGTAATTTTGCTGAGCCTTAATTACAGAAATTTACCGTAAAATAACGCATATTAAATTACAGAAATTTACCAGAAACTAATTTAAGGACATTTTTAAATTGTAATTTAATATCTGTTATTTTACAGTATATTTCTGTAATTTAACAGCTGTTATTTTACTTTTTTTTTTCAGCACCCCAGCTGCCATAAAGAAACTGTAAAATTACGTATTTACAGTAATTACGTAAATGCATCAGATTTGTTACTTGAAAGGTCAAGCTTTAATTTGTGACCCTGGACCACAAAACCAGTCTTATGTTATGAGCATATTTTGGCGATAGTCAAAACTTTAAAGGCAATTTTCTCAATATTTAGTGTTTTTTTGAACCCTCAGATTCCATGTCCAAATAATTGTATATTTATATATTGACCAAACATACCATACATTAGCGGTAAGCTTATTGATTCGGATTTCAAATAATGTGAAAATCTCAATTTTAAAAATCAACCATTAAGACAGTGTCACATTTGTAAAGATTGCCCTTTTCTCATAATTTTTACTTATAATTTTCCAACAACTATCTTCTTTCTTTCTTTCTTTCTTTCTTTCTTTCTTTCTTTCTTTCTTTC
>CAIGQQ010039163.1:7855819-7892017 GCA_903798035.1 Danio albolineatus | reverse complement strand
CCAATAAATTTATAAAAATAGCTTCAACTTTATAGTACAGCATAATTCAATGCATGATCCAAATATAAGTAAAACACCTGTGAAAAACTTTTGAATTAGGGAGAGTCTGAAAGTCTCTTGGTTCAAATCTTAAATGTGCACAAATTACACAACCTGAAAAACACATTTCAGAGACAGCAGCAAATCATCTCAAGCAGCAAATCGCCATTAATGTTTTAGCAGGTTAAGTTTAGCTGACATTCATTAGCTAGTGCACTAGCACTAACCACACATTAAAAGCAGGTGATTTCTGCTCAGCACATCTTACACTTTGTACAGTTTTCCAGACACATGTTTTTACAAAAAAAATACAGGCCTGTAGAGGGGGTCAGGTGGTTCGATAGACCCACCCCTCACTGGCAAATGTCCAGAGTTTGTCCCATACATGAGCTCATTTCTCCTATTTTGACTGCTGTCCCATACGTTTTGGCAGTTTAGTGGCTAATTCGTACGAATTCGTACGAGTTCAGTCGTACGAAAATGTACGATTCAAAAAAGGAGGCGTGGCACCTAACGCCACCCCTAAACACAACCGTCATTGGTTGATGAGCAAATCATACTGAATTGTATGAATTACATCGTACGAATTCGTACGAATTAGCCACTAAATAAAAGGTTACGAATTGCCGTGAGAAAGCGTTGAAATAACCCATCGTTCGCTTTAACACCAAGCGAAATCCTGTGTGTGCTGTCACTTCAGCATGACTAAGGATAGTTGAATGTGCTGGTCAGTTTGCTATTTAAATGAATTATGTTTAAATGATAAAAGGCTACAGTGTTTAAATTAAAACTCTAACAGATTCGTATTTTTTAATGATATATGACGGAATTGATGTATATATAATGTATATATTGTATTTAATAATTAATGTAAACCTTTAGGAAATGTTTTGGTACATCAAAAAGATGGTTATCATGACCATCCAACAAGCTAATCCAGCAAAAAACAGTGCTCAAAATGTCACTAAAATGCAACCTATTTAAACCTCATAATTAAACAGAAAATGAGGCGAGTAACTGCAAAAAAATCAAATTTTAAGAAAAAACAACCACCCCTTTCACCAGACTGGCTACCGGCCTGATTTAGTAGCAGATTCTCCATCTCCAATGTCAAAAGTAGCTATAAATCAACTTTTTCTGCAGTCGCACATTGGTTGCAATTTGGAAGCACATACATAATCATAGTCATAACTAGGGCCAGACGGAATCTGCGGACATTTTTTGCTATTTCTGCGGAGTATTTTATTAAAAATCTGCGGATTCATGCGGAATGATTTTGGGAGTAGCATGACTAAAATCTTAATTTATGAAATAAAAAGTAATACATTTTTAACTTGTATTTAATGTTTACAATGCAAATCTAATTAGATCCACTTTATTTGGTAAACAAAGCAAGTCTCTCATATAAAATATCTACTAAAACGCAGAAAAATAGCACTTTACAATCTATATTGTAAATAAATCACATATATATTTTAATATTAGTCAATATTTTTACTGAAATTAATTTGAAAACGGATTAAATATACATTTTTTTTTTTTTTTTTTTTTTTTTTTTTTTTTTTTTACCAAGATGGCGCCGGCGAGGAAGGCTGCCTCCGTGTCGTGCTCTGCTGTGTTTTTCGTTTTTTTGTTAGTTTGTCCTGTTTTTAGTCACATTCCTACAATTAGTTTCACCAGAGACGAATTGTTGGACATTCGGACGCATACACCACCAAATACTTTTCCAGACTTGGACTTATCTGATGTTCTGTTGGATATTGTTGTCGGAGGAGCCGCGGTGCTGCTCAAGCGCGTTCTGAAGCGCCGGCGTGGGAAGCGTGCAGGCGCGCTTGTGAAACTCAGACAACGAGGATTTCGAACCGCATTACCGAGCATCCATCTGGCGAATCTCCGCTCTCTACCCAACAAAATTGACGAACTCATTCTGCTCTCTCAGACAAACAAGGATTTTATGCATTCAGCTGCTCTGTGCTTCACAGAAACCTGGCTAAACGACTCCATACCGGACAACGCGATTCACCTACCGGACTATCAGCTGTTCAGAGCGGATCGCGACGAGGAAACAACGCGGAAATCGCGCGGTGGCGGGACGTGCTTTTACATCAATGAAAGGTGGTGTACAGATGTAACAGTTTTAAAGAAGATGTGCTGTCCAGATCTAGAAGCACTGTTTATTAACTGTAAGCCTTTCTACTCACCGCGTGAGTTCTGCTCGTTTGTCCTCGTCTCTGTTTACATTCCGCCGCACGCCCACGCGCGCCTGGCGATACAGAAACTAGCCGATCAGATCACGGAAATTGAGCGTCAGCAGCCGGACTCTGTTTTAATCATTCTCGGGGATTTTAACAAAGCAAAACTATCCCGTGAACTGCCAAAATATAGACAGCATGTTACATGTCCCACAAGAGACAGCAACATATTGGATCACTGCTACACCACAATAAAGGATGCATACCACTCTGTTCAACGAGCAGCTTTGGGACACTCTGACCACTGTTTAATCCATCTCATACCAACCTACAGACAGAAACTGAAAACAGCTAAACCTGTATTAAGATCTGTGAAAAGATGGACTAATGAAACAGAGCGGGATCTACAAGCCTGTTTCGACCTCACTGACTGGAGTGTCTTTGAAGATGCTGCTAACGATCTGGATGAGCTCACAGAGACGGTAACATCTTATATTAGTTTCTGTGAAGATGTGTGCATCCCTACCAGGACTCAACTCACATACAACAATGACAAACCATGGTTCACTGTAAAACTCAGACAGCTACGTCAGGCCAAAGAGGCTGCTTACAGGAATGGGGAGAGGGCCTTGTATAAGCAAGCGAAGTACACCCTGGAAAGAGAGATCAAAGTCGCCAAAAAGAACTACTCTGAAAAACTAAGGAGTCAGTTCTCTTCCAGCGACTCAGCATCAGTGTGGAAAAGCCTAAGGGATATCACAAGTTACAAGCCACCACCCCCCAGCACTGTAGACAATGAACAACTCGCTAACGACCTGAACGAGTTTTACTGCCGGTTTGAGAAAATCCCCCACACCCACCCTGAACTGCTCTTCACACCACCATTAACACCTCCACCACCCCCCGCCTCCCCCATACCTGCAATTCAGTTTAATGAAGATGATGTGCGCCAGGTCTTCCGGAAACAAAAGAGGAGAAAAGCACCAGGCCCAGATTCTATAACACCAGCCTGTTTAAAATCCTGTGCTGACCAACTGGCCCCCATCTTCACCCTGATCTTCAACAGATCACTGGAGCTGTGTGAAGTGCCCTCCTGCCTCAAACGCTCCATCATCATACCCATCCCAAAGAAACCCAAACTTACAGGACTAAATGACTACAGACCGGTGGCGCTAACATCTGTGGTCATGAAGTCGTTTGAAAAGCTGGTGCTGGCCCACTTGAAAGACATCACTGAACCCTCAATGGACTCTCTTCAGTTTGCCTACAGAGCAAACAGGTCTGTGGATGACGCAGTAAATATGGGACTGCATTATGTTTTGCAACACCTAGACAGACCAGGGACCTATGCGAGGATCTTGTTTGTTGACTTCAGCTCAGCTTTTAACACCATCATCCCAAAACTTCTCCTGCCTAAATTAACTCAGCTCTCCGTGCCCACCTCTGTCTGTCAGTGGATCAACAGCTTTCTAACGGACAGGCAGCAGTTGGTCAAGCTGGGTAAATCCTCATCCAGGACCCGCACAATCAGCACTGGCGCCCCCCAGGGGTGTGTCCTCTCCCCTCTGCTCTTCTCTCTGTACACGAATGACTGCACCTCAAAGGACCCCTCTGTCAAGCTCCTAAAGTTTGCAGACGACACCACTCTTATCGGCCTCATTCAGGACGGTGACGAGTCTGCTTACAAACAGGAGGTCAAGGAGCTGGCTCTCTAGTGCAGTCACAACAACCTGGAGCTGAACACGCTCAAAACAGTGGAGATGATAGTGGACTTCAGGAGAAACCCCCCTGCTCTCCCCCCACTGAGCATCATGGACAGCACTGTGACTGCAGTGGAGTCATTCAGGTTCCTGGGCACCACCATCTCTCAGGACCTGAAGTGGGACACTCACATTGACTCCATTGTCAAAAAAGCTCAACAAAGGCTGTACTTTCTTCGTCAGCTGAGGAAGTTCAACCTCCCAAAGGAGCTGCTGAAACAGTTCTACACCTCCATCATTGAATCAGTCATCTGCACTTCAATAACTGTCTGGTTCAGCTCAGCTACCAAATCTGACCTTCAAAGACTACGTCGAATAGTTCGGACTGCTGAGCGAGTCATTGGTACAACCCTTCCTACTCTCCAAGAACTGTACTTATCCAGAGCGAGCAGAAGGGCTGCCAAAATCACTCTGGACCCCTCACACCCAGCACACTGCCTCTTTGAACTGTTACCTTCTGGTCGACGCTACAGAGCACTGCGCACCAGAACAGCCCGACATAGGAACAGTTTCTTCCCTCAGGCAATCCATCTCATGAACACTTGATGATAATAATCATGGAACCAACATCACTACTTGCAACACACTTTCTACATACACATACACTTATTTAACAACACACTTTACATGCCAATTTGCACATAACAAGTACACTTTTTACACACGAATACACTTATTTAACAACACACTTTACATGCCAATTTGCACATAACAGCTGCACATATAATGTTGTATATAGTAATACACCTTTACATACACTTGTCTATTTGTATATTTGCATTTAACACTCACTTCTATTTTTTGAATATATTTATTATCTGTTTTTTGTCCTGTCTCTGTAATTCTGTTGCACTGTAGAAGCTCTGTCACGAAAACAAATTCCTCGTATGTGTGAACATACCTGGCAATAAAGCTCTTTCTGATTCTGATTCTGATTCTGATTCTGATTTACACACATTTACACCAGTAAATAAACAGAATCAATGATGGATTAAAAATCTGCGAAAATCTGCGGAATTTTTACATATCAAAAATGTTGTATATGATCGGGAAAAAATCAGTTTGTCTCTTTACGTTTTGATCTATAAATACTTCACATCACCATATTATCTAGGGCGAACATCAGGACAGAGCAATGTCCCAAGAGAAAAACTTCTGTAGCTTAAGTCTATTAATAGGATGCTAGTATGAGACCGATTGTCTATATACATGGTCATGATGCAAAAATGCAAGTCATTCTTTTACAAAACAATCCAAGAAAACATAATGCTTTCATCTGTGAATATTTTTTTCTGTCCTGTATTTCATAATGAATTCAGTCCACAGTCGAGCTCATTGCTGAAACCTAATCTTGTGATTCACCAAATGACTCCTTTTTTCTCTTTTTGTTTGTATATTGGAATGTGTGTGAAGGATTGAGGGTGATCAGAGGATACAAACGGATACATGTGATGCATCTCTCAAATGGAGGACATGCACGCAATGAAGGCTGACTTCCAGGGATGCTTCACACTGAGATGGCCTTTGATGGTGCTTCATGACAGAACAGTCATGATATGCACTATTAGAGCGCAGCCTTATGATTTAGTTTGAAACAAGCACAAAGACTAACGATTTAATAAGAAACGAACAAATCAAAACAAAAAGCTCAACATGAACATGATTAAAGAAACTCAAATACCCCTCGTAAGTGTTGGTTGACCCAAAACTGAATATTCTGTCATCATTTACTCTCCTTTGACTTATTTCAAACCAGATCTACAAAAAAAATATATATTTTGAAGAATGTTTAAAACTTGTTACCATTGACATCCATGGTAGGACAAGCAAACACATGAAAGTCAATGGTTACAGGTTTAAAACATTCCACAGTACACTATTATTATATCTCGTTCAACAGAAGAAGAAAAACTCAGCTGATTTGTAATAAGTCAAGGGTGAGTAAATGACTACAGAATTTTCAGTTTTGGGTGAACTATCCCTAAGAGGTGTATTATAGTTTATAGTTCTTTTATGTTGCTCATGTTGAGTTTTTTGGTTTGATTTGTTTGCCTCGTAATAAATCGTTAGTCATCGTGCTTGTTTAAACTTTTCCTTTAAATAATTAGCAAATCCAAGGCCCCGTTTACACCCAGAATTACCCTGTAAAGGAATTGTTCACCCAAAAAATGAAAATGTTCCTATAATTTACTCATTTTAATTTGGATTTGTGTGCTTTTGTAAGCTTAAAATATACCCAACATGTTTATACAGCATGGAAGAGCCAGGTAAAAAATTGAAAATTACTCCAACAATCATCTAATAGAAAAAAGTCATACACACAGACAATGGCTTGAGGTTGAGCAATTTATAGGGTAATTTTTATTTTGGGTGAACTATTCTGATAAGTTGCACTTCCAGTTGAATCAGAAGTAGACAAGACACACACATTCCTGTTTACACATGGAGTTTTAAAAGTGTCTTTTTTCCACTTTCCATTGTGAATTTAAACTTTTTTTTTCAGATAGAAAGGTTTCAGTTTCAGATAGCAAATTTAACCCTATCCAGCTAGTGTACTTTAAGAAGAATTAAGGCAGCAGATCAAATGTGGTTTTGACCATCTCTGGAATAGTTCAAAAGTGGACAAGCTCAATATGTTTCAGACCCTGTTTACACATGTTTAGTGCCATTTGAGATAAATGTCGGCTTAAGTTGCCATATTATTCACACAAATCCTGAGAACTGTCTTTTGACATTTAAACATACATGTACATGTTTGTTTTTGTGAATTGTGGCGACATTCCATAGGTGCAATAGTTATTACTGCACAAACTGTGTATGGGGCAGCCTAGTGATTAGAGAGTTGGTTTTCTGATTCTACACCATACTTGGCCACATGTCACGATTTTCATTTTTAAGTACGTTCACTCATATTGCCATACACCTACACTCTCAGAAATAAAGGTACACGAGTTGTCACTGGGGTGTTACCTTTTCAAAAGGTACACATTTGTACCTAAAGGGTCCATATTGGTACCTTAAAAGTATATATTAGTACCTACATTTTTTAAGAGGAACACTTTTGTACTTTTTAGGTACTAATATGTACCCTTAAGGTATTAATATGGACCCATTAGGTACAAATGTGTACCTTTTGAAAAGGTAACACCCCAGTGACAACTTACCTTTATTTCTTAGAGTGTACCATACACCCTAACCCTACTCATTCATTCATTTATTTTCCTTTGGCTTAGTCACTATTCATAATAGGTCGCCACAGCGGAAAGAACCGCCAACTTATCCAGCATATGTTTTACACAGCAGATGCTGTTCCAGCTGGAACCGAGTACTGGGAAACATCCATACATACTCATTCACACCCATACATTACGGCCAATTTAGTTTACTCAATTCACCTGTACCGCATGTCTTTGGACTGTGGGGGAGACCGGAGCACCCGGAGGAAACCCACGCAAACTTCACACAGAAATGTCAACTGACTAAGCCTGGACTCAAACCAGCAACCTTCTTGCTGTGAGGCGACAGTACTAACCACTGAGCCACCGTGTCACCCCCTACTCCTTACAGGAAACTGTGCATCACAAACAACAACAAAAACGAATTCTTTATGATTTATAAGTCTTTTAGAAAACGGAACATAGGCCAATCTCCCTGTAAACCTTCTTCTCATAATACCTGTGTCATACCCCTATCATTAAATAAATAGGAGTCCCTTTATGTCACAAAAACATGTTCTTTCTCACACACACATCATTGTGCACTAACCTCCATAGTCATACAGACACATGAAATGTCTTTCTTTTGCTTCCCTCTCTTATTCGCTCTCCCCCTGGACAGCAAGTCCAACCAAGATCTGAAAACACATTTTCGGCTCTACTGAGCAATCGACCGTGAGGGTGCAGAGATGCTTGTCCTTGCTGCTCTCTCTTGCCGCCTCTCCACCTTGTGTTCGGACAGTCCAATAAATCTATACAGCTCTGGCAGCAGGCCGCTTACACCTCAAGCCTGCTTTTTAGACAACCTTTTTTAGTACAGACCTTTCCCCCCTTCCTCCCTCCCTCCCATGCCAGCTTCCTGTGGATTACTACAGACAGATTGCATGCTCAGCAAAGGACACCGAGTCCACAGTGCGCTTGCACTAATGAGCTATCTGGCCCACTGATGGGGCAAGCTCGCACACACCCACGTCAAAGACGCTCAGTGACCCTCACTAATTGGGCGCTGGCAGAGAACAGCTCCATTTGCCCAAGAGGCATGTAGAGAAGCAGACTACCTGAACACGCAATGAGCAGAATAAGTAGGCACTGCATTTATAACATAGCATGATAGCTACATGGTGCTTCCTGTAACATGCTGTGGCTTTTTTTAAATTCATGTTTAGTCATACTGAAAATTGCTCAGCCACAACACGATTCAACCCCAGTATGAAGTCAAAAAATTCAAACTTATAACAAATTAAGATTAAATAACATATTTTAATTCAAATTTAAATAATAATACATCTAAAATCATATTGTCTCTGTCATGATCACCAGCGATCTAGACCTTGCAGATCGCTGGAAAGCATTACCCGGACTACAATTCCCATCATTCCCTGCACTCACACACCTGGCCCAGATCCTTCTTGATTATTGATCCTGACACTGATTAGTTGGACTATATATACACCTCACATTCTCACACACTTTGTGGAGTTTTATTTGTGTGTAACATTACAAAATGTACCCTAGTCCAGCCTGACTGTGTTTCCTGACCCTCACTTTGTTTATTTTTTCATGTTGTTTGCAATCAAGGGGGATCTGGGCCAGGTGTGTGAGTGCAGGGAATTATAGGATTTGTAGTTCATTTCAGTGGCAGAGTTGTGGTCCTGGTGATAGTGCTAGTTTTCCAGTGATCTGCAAGGTGTAGGTCGTTGGTGATCAAGAAGGTCACATTGATTTTCTCACCTAAACTTGGGATGATAGGCACTTCACATGGTACCATAATGATCATAAATATGAGTTTTCCAGTCAGAAAATGAACATGAACAGCATCTAACGTCATTTGCTGCTTTGAAATGTTGATATCAAGGTTATCAAGTTGGGTAGGTCATATACTGTACTTTAAACATAATAGAGAGGAGATTGATTGATGCTGTTTATTGGGGATTTTTATGTGCGCATGTTTAATTTATTTTTATTTTTTTGCACAATAGCTGCATCATCTTATTTTATCATAAAGTCATTAGTATGTATTTTAATAGGAGTGTAAGGATACACTGTAATCTAGAGAAATCTTACCATATGTATAAGCAATAATTCAACCAAAAAATTGAAATTCCAGAATCCCCTGCAGGCAGATTATCTGGCGTGGAATGTTAATATGCTCATTTATCAACCCAGGCTCATTTTAGAGACATACCCCTCAATACATTTCTGGAGATCACATAATATGTCCCAAGAGGTACTTTTTTTTTTTAGCAGTTTTTGTTTTCGTAATCTACCAGAGGCCGCTGTGTACGCTTTTACCAGATCTCAGATTTCTCTCACAAGTGTCATTTATACCTGCTGATCTCGTGTAAATCCACCAGAGGCTCCTGTTGACTGACTGCCTGACTGACTAATCGATCCCCCCACCAACCCCTTTGCCTAAACCCAACCGATAGTGTTTTCAAAAGCAACAATTAATTTAATCACCCTTTTTCCTAAATCCAATCGACAGTGCTTTCAAAAGCAATCCAGAAAAAGAAAAGGCCTCGTCTGATTTTTACAAACGTTTTCAGATTTTACCACATTCTCACCCTGTTACATACTTGTTTATTTTATTTTTTTGCCTTTCGTTTTAGTTTTACCTGCTTTTTGGAACCGTTCTTGGCTATACTTGAACCCCATTGTCGCAGTCAACTCCTTTCTGCTTCTCACGTTCACCGACGTACATGGCGAGCTGCTGGGCAAACTAGTAACAGTGGAAAAGTCATTCACACTGAGGTAGTGCAAAAAGAAACAGAAGCCATCTGCGGCATCAAACCGCCCCGTAGCATTCGTTTAAAGGACAAAAAGCAGCCATATGTAGCTCTGGCTACATAATTTGCTCTCTCCAGAAATGTATACAGGGGTACGTTTTCACAACAAGCCTGTGTTGCAACTATTAGTTATTAATGGGATGATACATTTAACTCCTTTAAACAACAAAGCACATAAATGCAACAAGCTTGTAAACACAAGATCATACATTGGAGTAGAAGATTTCTAACAGCCTATGAAAGCAGCATAAAGGCAGTGTTTAGAACAACTACTTAGTGTTAAGTGTGAAAAGCTCCTGTGTCACACTGTGAGATATGAAGTTGCAACAGCAAATTAGCTTTTTAACATTTTTATTTAGTTATTCTCGTGCCTTAATTGCCTTTATCGAAGACAGGAACCACAACTACAATTTATTTTAAGAGGCTTCAATATTCAAAGTAGTTATATCTGTTATTCTTCTTGGTTTCTTTTTCTCTTATGAGGACACTTTAGTAGCCACATGTTCCACTCACCCTCAAAACCACAGAGAAAATGCTCATCGCAGACAGGAAGTGGCTGCTGAGGCCAAGATTCTTCAGTGGCAGTAGATGGCAGAGCAGAGGAAGTGCGTCACAGATCAGACAGGCCAAACTGTGTCTTGTAACACCGCAGACTGACCGCATTCTAGAGCGTCTATCTGTGAGAGCACATCTGTATGTCACACAGGAAAGTAAACAGGTCATGCATCCTTGCACTCAGAGCAGCATGCAACCTAAGCTCAAAACAGAAAAATAGAAGCATCAGGATGAAGAATTGCAATAGGTTAAAAAGAAAATGCAAAAGGTTTTACATATGAAAACATACAATCCCATTGAAAACATTACAAAAAAAGATGAATTGAATCAAATTAAAAGCTGAAAAAAGTTTTAAGTTGTTAGAAAGTTTTTAATTGTCATTAAATAAGTTATTTGTAACCTTTTCATTCAGTAAAGACTACTGAAAAAATTGTTCATGGTTTTCAAAAACAAAAAATGAAGCAGCAAAGCTATTTACAACATTGATAACATTAAGAACTGTTTCAAACAATCACATCTATCTCATAGGACACAGCAGACTGGAGTGATGGTTGGTAAAACAACAATAAACATAAAAATAGAGAATCGTTATTGCAATGAAAACAATATTTCACATCATATGATCACATAATCGCAGCCCTGCTGCACAAATGAGACTTCTATCTTTAAATAACACCTTGAAACACAGTGCATATTGTTGCAGGTGAAAGATCAGACGGACATAGAGATACAGTGAAAATCCCCGTAGGGGTGTTTATTAAGGAAGTGGAGCAAAGGATAAAAGTGCGCTGGACGTGCAGGGCAGTGAATTTAATGTCCAAGGGTCTGGTGATCGTGCACTAAGAAGTGCCAGACAGGGTGCCCAATGGAAGGGGAGAACTGCTGTCATATTACCCGCCGTCTTCCACAATGACGTCTGTTAAATACTCCCCTTCCAATGAGCAGCAGCTGTCCCTGATCAGCGAGTGAGGAGTGGTGATTACAGTGAGGGACTCGTGTCCATGGCAATGCTGACGCCACACTGGCAGGTCTGCCACATCATACATATATAAATACAAAGATATATTAGAGTTTACTAAATTTAATAGAAACTGGGGAATAATTCCAACAACACGTTCTGTCTCAGACATAAATTGGGTGTTTGTGATCGCTACCTGATAAATCCACCAGTAAGGGTCGAATCTGAAGCCTTATTAACAAGTGCCTGTGAAAAGCGATGACAGCGAATGGAAACTCACACTAATTCCAGACACAGAAAGAGGAAGAGAAAGAGAGAAACAAACACAGAAAGGGAAAAGCGTCGTGAGCTGCAATTAATGTCACACTCGTTAGCACGCTAAGCAAACTGAGAACCAGGCATAAGTTCTTACGTTGACTTTGGTAACACATTTTTTCACACCCACGCACAAACATCCCACACAATCTGTTTACAGGCATTTGCGCAGACTTACTTTCAAACTCACTACAATGTTTACTTCTTTCATTTTGAATAGTTCCTGCTTTTTTAGCCTAGCTTAGTCTAATCGCCGCACAATGCCTTTTGTGTGTGTCAGATCAACAGAGCTGAAATCTACCGGATGAATGCTACTACAGTTTCACATCTCCATCCAAGCACACAAACATAAAGCGTGATCAAATAAGTGAAGCATTAAATAGACATTTCCATGTCTCTCAGTGCAAGTGCACCACGGCCGAGGCCTGTTGTAGTCTTTCAGTCGAACTGAAAGATTTACATGGCCTTTCAAGAAGTTGAATTACTGTTTTAGCCCGAAACCCAACTTTTAAAGAGCCTGTAAACACGCTTACTGACTGCAAGCGTGCCCACGGATTCCAATCTCCCTCTTTGTAGTGCTAATTTTATACCCGCTGCCACACAGACATGTGTCAGAGGAGCTGGCAGGAACCAAATCTGCGTAAGCAAACTAGCGAGCCGCAAAGAAGACGCTTCAGTAATGATCCTCCATCTTTATGAGCTTCATTAGCCACACACGCAGAACAGAGGAGCACCTGTGGCAAAGCTCAGCTCCCAGGCCTGGCACTCATAGCCCACCCAAGTGTGTGTGTGTGTGTGTGTGTGTGTGTGTGTGGGTTCAAGGCCTACAGCAGTGTTGCGCATCGAGGCCTATGAAACGAGAGCCCTTGATGAGAGACGAGTGGAGCGCTTTACTGTGTGTGTGAGAGAGCAGACTAAACCACAGCTCTACAGCAGGCTGTAATTCACCCGCCACCGAAACCGCCGACATCGCTACTGCCACCGTCTGCTCTCAAACACATGCACGAAAAGACACACACACAGGATTTCCTTGTTTGTTGACGCAACGTCAAGAATTCGGTCACGTACAAAAATGAGTCTTCTGACAGACTGCAGAAATTGCGTTCCGGGGCGCTTGTTGTGTTCGAGGGCTGCGATCATGGTTCAGAGATGAGGTTTCATTTCTCCACTGACCTCTCAGGATAAACTAGAAAAGCCACTTAACTCTGGGGCTCAGCTGCCAAACCTCAAGAGAGTTAGTCAGACAGAGAGAAACACACAGAGAGAGAAACAGACAGACATGGAGGGACAAAAAATAAAATGCGGACACGACAAAATAAAGAAGAGAAAGAGGAAGTGGTTACTTGACTATAATTCAAACAGTGTAGTTGTGTAGGGTGCTGCACAATTGTTTAATTAGTCATGTTAGAATTTTTGCATACAGGATCTTATAGAGTTCCCCTTAAAATCAACTGTTGACTTTTAGCTTTAAATCTGCACATTTAGAAAGTACAGTTGTAAAAGCTGTAAAAATTTTGCTGTTATTTTTTCTTGTCAATAAAATTCTACCTGCACCTTAAAGCATGCTAGTGACTAGCTACGGCATTAAATTAAAGGTCCAGTGAAACTAAAATAATGTTGATGTTAGAGTCAGACTGTCAGTTTTAAGGATATCTATTAGGGCACTTGGGGCCCCAGCGAGGGAGGAAAAGATTTAGGCTTGTCTAGGAGTGTCTATTTAGGCTAAGTGCAAATAGCGCACCTCATTGGAATAAGCTATTTATGCGATTTCTACCCATCACTGTGTGATTGACAGAGACAACATACCTAAAGAGCGCAATTGACAGCAGCGTGAGTGGCGTAGCTCGTAAAATGCATGGCAACATGACGCGATCGATCATCAACCAGTTCAAATCCAGCATCTGAAGAACACATTCTTTTTTTTACCCCCACTACATATTAGATTGGAAATACCTTTATTTTCAATAGAAAGAAAATATTTTTTCTTTAAAAATGAAAATAATGAAAATGTGATATAAAGTCACAAGTGGCTCGTGGGTATTTTATAAGGTTTAGCCTATTTAATATGTGTATAAACAGCACCTAAATAGGTATTTTAAGTATTCTATAAATGGTTATTTTCCATGGTGTTAAATGTATATATATATGTGTGTGTGTGTGTGTGTGTGTGTATATATATATATATATATATATATATATATATATATATATATAGTACTGTTTCAGTGAACTTGAACAAGTATACTAAAAACCATTCATTTTCACAAATTTTATTAGTAATTTTTTTAAATCAAAGCGCGCTTTAATTGCTTTAAAAATTAAGTAAAATCTTTGTAGACTATAAATATATGTACTACAGTATATATGGTTTATTTTGAAAAAAGTGGGCAATACATTATAGATTTATTTTTATTAAAAAATTATATTATTTAATTTTTTTAATTCAACTATAGGGGTGCGACCAGGTAGGGGGCCCTACAAGACAATGTGCCCAGGGGCCTCTGAGTTCTTAATCCGGGCCTGGGCAGAGCTGTGATAAAAATGAAACGCTATTAGCTGTAAAGGGAGGAGCTACTCGCAGGGGCGCCGCTAAGGGGGGGAAAGTTAGGACAATTCTAAGGGCCCATGCACTCTAGGGGCCCACAGAGATCTGCTTTATAATTAATAAAAGTACTATAATTTAATATAAATTATGAATGTACCTCTAAATTACAAGTAAAACAATTTATTAAAAAAAAAAAAAAAAATATGGCTTATTTCTGCCCCTCATGTCTGTTACTGTCAAATTGCACCCCCCTCCTTTCACTGTATCGTTCAGTCTGTCAATAGCGGGAAGAGAGTTGATGCTTTCAGTGCGATCGTCAGGTAAACTGTCAAAGCAGCGATGTCCTCGAGGTTAACATCAGCTGCGTCCCAAATCGCATACTTATGTACTATTCCACGCCACTTTGTAGTATAAATAGTGTAAGTAGTGCGTTCACACTGAAAACTCTACAAATAATAAGTGCACGTTAATTACCCGGATGATGCATTCAGCATCGTTTATGGGTCTCGGCTTATTTATGGGTCTCATTGTAATATAATTTAGTGTCTTATTGATTTTTGTCACTGTTCCAGTGTATTGCACATTGTATGAGACACTATTGCAGTACAGTTATTTAAATAGTTACACATTGGTGTTTTGTGTGTTTAGAAATGTACAGTTTTCAGTGAATATTTGATTATTGTTCCTTCTTTTGTACTACATTTACATTTGAACAATAAATCATCTGCTAGCTGCAGTCATGGCCGTTCTCTTACTAAATACTGATATGTAGTGGACAAAATCAATAATAAATGCATAGGTCAGTATAACTACATTGCAGACAAGGAGTTTGGATAGCTAGCTTGGTAGTAGGGGGCCCGTCCTCATATTTTTTCATGGGGCCCAAAATTGCTAGCGGCGCCCCTGGCTACTCTTTGTCCCACCCTCTCTTCACTTTACAGTTGAGATTTACGTCAAACATTGAATAAAAATTGTAGGGATTGTAAAATTGTAAAGGACTGTGACATAGCAACTGCAACATAAAATTCTAATTATTAACATGATTTACTACATTAGAATTGGTATTAAAAGGAAGTTGTGACATCTTTAGATTTTTTCAATCGTGACAGAGTCAGAGTGAAACAGAATTTGAAAAAGCTGAAACAGGACCAGATTTTGTCCATTGGGAACTGACTTGATATTGTTTGTTATTGATGTGATCTCATATGTGAGTGACCGGTTGTCCTTCCCTCATGTCAGAAGAGAGATCAGAAGAGATGTCACTGCATGAGGAGATGTTATATTGATTAAAGCAAAGGTTTTCAAACTCTTAGATGGTGCATACCCCTAAATATGCTCACCTATTTACTGCAAAAAGCATCGATATAGATTATTGTACAAAAGAACTCTTTGCAGCCCAGTTTAGGATCTTGGCACCAGTTTGAAAACTCCTTCACTACAGATTTAAAGCAGACATAAATGAATAATCATTTTCAGCAATATTCCATTTTAAAAGGAGAAGTGTCTCTTTTAATTTCAGTATGATGTGTAGGTATGACCATATTAACAAAATTTCTATAAAACTCCTCATGCAAAAAGTTTTATTGCTTATTGTCAATATAGCATTGGTTTCAAACCACTGACCTTTCTTTTTGTAAACATGGTAAATTTGTTTTACCAACTTGAACCCTTTGCCAGATCTGTATGGGGAATATTTTTGGCCTCATGTAAACTTTCCAACTGAATTAAAATGACTGGATTTCACCACAGTTACAAAAAAAAAAGTCACAACAAAGGTATAAGTGCATAATCTTTAGGTAAGAACTAAAGGGATATTTATTAAAAACAATGAAAACAATATTATAATACTAGGTTCATTGCTACTTAATGTTTGTTTATGCATGTCATTACCTGCCTGTTATAAAAATATTGACTGTTTATTAGTACTTATATGATCTTATCATCTTCAATCTGAACCAATACCTAAACCAAACTACTGTTACCTTAATAACTACTAGTAAGCAGCGGATTAGGGGTTTACTGAGGAAAAAGTTTTAGTTAATCATCTAATAATAGCAAGAATAAAACCTTAAAATACATTGTGACCAAGCAAAAAGTGACATCATTCATTTCATGTTAACTGCTGCCGCCTTAACTAAAAGTAAAGCATTAATAAGAGTAGTGATATTGGTAAAGTGACGAGACGTTCATATTTCAACCAAACTCCAGTTTTCACTAAGAAATATGACAATATAGAGGAGCAAACTGTGTTTGTTGAGTGATTTAATGAGGCCTTTAAAACATTTTAAGGGTGATAAGACACACAAATGACTGTCAGCATGTCACGTCCTTCCATAAAACCGAACTATCTTATCCTCTGCCTGTACACTACACCACAAGTCCCTGCAAACATTTGCCACCTGTTCGTGTGAGCATATTTAACAAGAGGAAAGAAAATGATTTGAAAAATACCCCTAGGTGACATGTTTGAGTACCTCCAGGACTCTGTTTCCTCTTTAACAATCTGTAGTAATTTGTGAGCGCAAGAGCAAACATCTGGATGCTCCCACTACAGCTGTGTTTAGAGCTGGTCATGGAGCAGGGAGGAAGAGACCAAACATATCAACTGAAATCTCCAGCCACATGCTGAAACCATAGAGCACAACCTCTATTCACATGTAACTTGTAACCCCAATATACTTCAGCTCTCTATACTACCATACTCTCACACTGACAGACTGGAAGAGGCAAACAATTGCACATAATTAAGGTTAGGGATTTGAACAAACCTCTAACCCAGGGTATTGCAGCTCAAACTGTGTGGCATATGAAGCTCGCTGAAGAGAAACAGATGCTCTGTCTCCATCATAAGTGATTTATGAGCTCGTCTTATTCTATCTCCTCCTACATTGCTTTCTTTTTTCGTATTACAAATGGACACCCCCATCTTTCATCCATCACTCTCGCTCTCATTCTCCCCCAGGGGCTTTAATGGCTTGATGAGCGTAGGCTGAGTGGGCAGCGATGCGATGGAGCTTCGTGACCTGCTAACAAACAAATACATACACAAACACTCAATCGCACACCGCGTTCACCTCCAGCAGCCTTATCTAGCTATCTCTATGAGCAGGGATTGACTAGACTCTGATAGCACTTCTCGGCAGCTTATTGCACGAGGCCCAGAGCAAACACGTGCATGTTGTTTTCCATGTCCACCACATTAAGCGCAAGAGAAAACCTTATTTAATAAATAAATAAATGGCTAAAAATTGATGCATGCATAAAATAGTCAATTTTAGACAATTATTGTCTAATTTCCTATTCATTGTGACATTTAGCTCCACAAACAGCACTGTGCAATTTCTTTCCCATCCAAACATATTCCAAATCAGCACACAACCAAACATGTGTTCACTCTTAAAGCCATTTCTCTCTGAATCAGCTGAAGCCAGAGCGGCTACTGGCTTTGTCAACATAAGCGAACACAAAGAGAGATAAACAGAGCAGCGAGAGAAGGGGAAATTGCTACTGAGGCCAAGTGTATTGCGCCGCAAGCCTGTAAATCACCAGATTATAGCTTTTATGAGCACCGCTCGCGTGAAAATAATTGCTAATGTTCGGAGAGTAACCAATGGAAATCGAGGTAATGGAGCAGTTTATAAATTCTGATTGCTATACGTGGAAGACTTCCAGCCCATCTACTTCGTTATTTACTGCCTATAATAAAAAATACTTAGAACTGCACAATGAGGGCTGCTACAATCAATAATAATAATGAAAAAAATCTGTTGTAGCTTGGTTTCTGTTCTGTTATTTTTAGCATGGCCGCAGAAGAATCTGCCTCCAAGTCCTAAATTAAAGGTCAGTGGGACTGAACAAAAGTGTTGAGTGAAAGAGATAGAGAAAAGATGTTCACATCACTGTAATTAGGAAGTCATTTAAACAGAGGGTGGCTTCATCGAGGTCAGGGTCAGAAATTAATATAATAATAAAATAATAAACATAATAAATAAAAATGCCACTAAAATACAACTTAAAGGGGCAAAAATGCTACAGCGGTCTCAATTAAAGTCAAAAATGAAAATGAATTATGTGTGAATTACATTCACTCTCACTCACTTTCCTTCAGTTTATTCCCTGCTTTTTCAATTACATTGGCAATTGTTTCACACAGTGGATGCCCTTCTGCGTCAACTCATCACTGAGAGCACAACCCTCAGTGCTGGGAAACGCCCACACACTCTCTCATTTAAACACTACCCAGCAGACACAGGGCATCAACATGTACCTCGATGTTATGAGACCTTGCGTTTTGTTTGGAAATGAAAATAGTGTTGACATCAGAACCCAACGTCAGACTGATGTCAGTGTCCAACGTCAGACAGACTTTGCATTTTGGTTACTTTCCAACTTAACCTAAAAACAACAAAATATCAACATCTAATGATGTAACAGCTTGACGTTGTGTGAACGTCACCTCTATGACGTCTATCAGACTATGGATTTTGGTTACCGTACCTGACGAATAAATGTCAGTTTTTGAGGTCAATATGACGTTGGTTTAAGATGTTGGCTGGATGCTGGTTTTTGGTCATTTTCCAAAACAACCTAAAATCAACAACCAGATCCTTAGACCAGGGATGGGTAATCTTAATCCTGGAGGGCCGGTGTCCTGCAAAGTTTCGCTTCAACCCTAATCGAAAACACCTGCCTGTAGCTTTCTAGTGATCTTGGAGACACTGATTAGTGTGTTCAGGTGTGTTTGATAAGTGTTGGAGCAAAACTCTGCAAGCACACCGACCCACAAGGATCAAGTTTGTCCATCCCTGCCTTAGACGCTGGCGACCTAAATTTAACCTAATATTAACTCCTTTTAATGTTGTGTGTCTGCTGGGTTGGGTCAGTTTAGTTTATCCAATTCACCTACACCTGTCTTTGTACAATGGGGGAAACCAGACCATCCAGAGGAAGCCCACACAACATGGGGAGAACATGCAAACTCCACACAGAAAGGCCTCTTGGTTTAACATGGGACTCAAACCAGCAACCTTCTTTCTATGAGGCAACACTGTGCCACCGTCAGGTATACTATTTGCTGGAAGCAAAGATATTTATATTGAGTTACAGTAGCTAATCTGAGGCATTTACATCTGATCTGTTTACTTGTTTTCTTGAAAATTAGCATAAAATTCACAATTTGGTTTGAAATAATGCTCATATTCATGACTTTTCTTGTCCTCTTGTGATATTGCGAAGTGACAAATTACATTATAAAAATAACGTCTTGTACCATTGAGTTTTAAAAATAATATCTTACATTTTTGTTAGCATTTGTGTTTATTTTGGTGACATTTTCAACAAAATCCTGTTACTTTTTTCAACATCAAATTAGATGTTATTGTATTTAATGCAGCAAGTGTTACATCCAATCACAGAAATAAAATTTCAAAATCTCTAAGACCAAAAGAAGTTCAAATGTGTTCAATTTCGAGGCAAGGCCTTGAATAGTCTTGAGATCATTGAGATCAGACCAAAACTGACCTCCGAGTGAAGCAATACAGTAAGTACATTTAATCATTTGAAGCATTAAGATATATACAAAAATACAGTGGTGTGTATACAATTATTTAATCTTTTAAAGGTAACACTGGCATCAGAGCTCAAACCCAAGTGGATAAATGACCCTAAGGAAAAATTTTACATCTGATTCAAGTGAAACTAATAATTTCTAGTATAACGTATGAGTGGATGTGCGACAAACGGATGTAGCAGAATGTATCTGGCTGTTTGCAGTGCACTGTTCTTGCACAGCAGTGTATGCACAATTTCTCACACTCATCTCAGAGATCATGGTGCTCATAACAAGCTTTTCTCAGTCTCAAAGTGTGTCATAGCCCACACAGATAACATGCCGCTTTTCACTCGGAGGTGAAAACACCTCCTCAGTATTTAAATCATCTGTGGTTTAAAAAGAGAGAAGCACAACAGTGTCAGGTGGAGGACGTGTTTGTGTGTGTGAGATGGTAAGAGAGAGAGAAACAGAGAAAGGGAAGTGGGATCATTAGAGCTGTGTGTGTGTGTGTGTGTGTGTGTGTGTATGTGAAGAAAAGAGTGAGAGCAACAAAAGAGGGAACCATAAAGATGATGTATAAAATTGTGGCCGAGACCAGCTGTGGGGACTGATGGTGGGTGAATGTTTAATATAGTTCATCCACTGCAGTTTTTTTCCATTCCAGTTCATCCATTGCAGCTATTTTTATAGTACTAAACAGGTTTTACAAGTATACAAGCAGCCAAAATTAATGTCTGGCCTAAAAATATAGTTATGTTCACCCACTTGCTGCTGTTATGTTTATGGAGATTTTGCATAGTTGTTCTTGGAGAGTGTAAAACTTTAGTGTGCTCTGTATTTCAATGAGGGTGTCACGGTGGCTCAGTGGTTAGCACTGTCGACTCACAGAAAGAAGGTTGGTGGTTCAAGTTGCGGCTGGGCCAGTTGGCGTTTCTGTGTGGAGTTTGCATGTTCTCCCCTTACTCATGTGGGGTTTCCTTCGGGTGCTCCAGTTTCCTCGACAGTCCTGTGACAGACATGCGGTATAAGTGAATTGAATAAACTTAATTGCCCATAATGTATGAGTATGTGTGTCAATGAGAGAGTGTGTGGGTGTTTCCCAGTACTGTATTGCGGCTGAAAAGTCATTCCGCTGTGACAACCCCTAATAATCAGGGACTAAGCCGAAAGAAAATGAATTGATTAATAAATGTATTTCAATGTTTTTGCTTGTGATACTGGGAAAAAATACACTTTAAACTCGACCTGAAATTAAAATGTACTCTTCTTAATTTTTGTCTATATAGTAGTGCTTGTTATAAACAGTTTATCTCTACACATTTTTTGGTAAAAATGAATGAATATGAATATGATACGGTTCTGTCTGTAAAATTTTGCTCCTCGTTCGCATAGTCATCTAAAAACCGATTTAGGTGAACAGGAAACCTTCATTAGAGCAAATTGGAGTTAAATGTTTCCTCTATTTTGTAAGCAACACCCATCTTCCAATGATCCAATCAGTTCTCAAAGGTGGAAATCAAGCACCACCCTACAATTTTTTTTCCCATTTCAGAATCTATTTCAGTCAGATGCATGTCACAACATGGGTTAAAAATGAAAAACATAACTTTCACGCCAACTTTAAGAAATGCAGAGGCGAATGGCCAGCCTTATCACATGAGGCAACAGATCTATTTACTAGAAAAGTGGCTAACTTGTATGAATTCATACAATTGAATTTGTACAAAAACTATTTTTAAAACGTAGAAGTGCACCAAAATCCTGAGTGAGCAAATGAGCAAATCACACTAAAACGCTTCAGAAAATTATACAAATTAGCCACTAAATCAAATTGTGTTGGAATGATTGCTAATCAAACTGATGGAAGCACCAAATAATCTTAATAATTGTTTATATTGCTCATGTCTAGGACCAGACGGAATCTGCGGACATTTTTTTGCTATTTTTGCGGTGTATTTTGTTAAAAATCTACAGATTTATGCGGAATGATTTTGGGAGTATCATAACTAAAACCTTAATATATGAAAAAAAAGTAATACCTTTTTAACTTTACTGTTTACAATGCGAATCCAATTAGATCCACTTTATTTGGTAAACAAAGCAAGTCTCTCGTATAAAATCTCTACTAAAAGACAGAAAATATTACTTCTCAAACTGTATTGTAAATAAATCATATGAATATTTTCATATCAGTCAATATTATTACTAAAATCAATTTGAAAACTGAATAAATATACTGTACATTTACACACATTTACACAAGTAAATAAACAGACTCAATGATGGGCTTCAAATATGCAGAATTCTGCGCGCAGATTCCGTGTGGGCCTACTCATGCCCCATTGGTTTTTCTAAGCATTTTGCATAATTTACTGCAACGACAATATCACAGCTTTTATGGTTTTAAACTTTTGCGTAAAAAGTGATGGGTGTTTCATTTTTACTCATGCATCATATCACAGCAAAAATCTGTACCATTTTCCACCACACAGGAAAGAGATGGCAAAGTGCACGAAAATAGGGCACTCCCACAAAATGTCACGCAGGGAAGAAAAAAGCTTTCATAGCCACCAACACCTCATTCTGCAGATGATTTCAGTTTGAATAAGAGTTTTTCCTTTGAGGGTTGATGATGTACATCAGTAGTTAACATCCTTTAACTATAATGCAGACAAGCGCACCGAACAAAAATCACTATTTGTGGGCTGATTTCATATACGCATATACATTTTAGTCTCGCACCACAGCAATGACTTCCCCTCCCATAGAGACTAACACTACAATACACTTCTCTTTTTCTCACCAGACAAGTGTCGTGCCAGCTAATGTGTGGTTGTGACCTATCTTCCTCTCTTTTTTCCTTCACTGTTCTCTGCCTTTTGTTTTTCACTCAGTTCATCGCGTGTGAACTCTACTCGTGCTGGTTTGGGTTTAACTGCCCCTGAGATGAAATGTGTGAGAGAGCATGTTAACCAAACCTCAGACGGTGATAAGATGTGTGAAAGCGTGAGAGATGGTGTTTATATGTGATGTATGCATGAGTGCCATGCTACAAGTCAAGCACTAGTACGAGCAGAACAAATCTAACGCACAAACAAAGAGAAAGTAAGTGCTGCCATGTACTAGGGCACAGAATGGGTATTTTTAGCCTCCACACTCATCTGACAGGCCTCGATACATTCGCACACATCAAATCCAATGACAGTGGTGGCAATATGTGCAAAATCCAATTTGTCACCTACACCTACACAGAGAGAAGTGCACAGCTCCTGGAACCATAAACCACTGCTTATCACCCACACTGTAATAATGAAAGACAGAAGGAGAGCAAGTACAATCGCTACATTAGCAGATTTGATTTATTTAAATGTGGAGCACAAGTAGTTGCCAACTTAGGCTCATTCTGAAAACGCAGCCCTATATACATTTCTGGAGATCGCAAATTATGTAGCCAGAAGTACGTATGGCTGCATTTCATCTTTAAAATGAACGCTTACCTCTATGTGGGTGGCTTTTCAGTTGTATTCAGTTTGTCCGGTGGCTCAACACGTACGTTGGCGGACTTGAGATGTAGAGCAGAGTTGACCGCATCAACGGGGTTCGAGTCCAGTAACGATTGGTACCAGAAAGCAGGTGAGACAAAAAACAGAAGCCAAAAAGTAACATAGACAAGTAAATAACAGGGTGAAGGCTCGTACACACCGGGACACTTTTCGTTTGCGTTTCTCGTCAGCATTTTTTGGAGACATTTTTCCGCATTCAAGCCCAAGCGATTTTCTCTGCCGTCGAGCAGAAGAGTATGCAAAATCACTCCTTGACGTTAGATGACGCACAGGGTGGCGCCAAGCTTCTGACACCCGCTTGTTACACAGAAGAAGAAGAAAGTTGACACGCTTGTTGTTGGCAATCGGCAGAGCATGGATGGTTTAAGCAGCAGCTCTGGCGATGAAGAAATGATTATTGTTCACCCTCTGGGCAGCTTCTTCAATGTGCGTTCGCATTGACAGTTTTGCGCTTGAGCGCCTCCAAGGGGTGTTTACTGTAACTTCAGTAGCTCCGCACACGTGAACAAAAGTGCCAATCTGATTGGTGGAGAAGGTTGTGATGCGGCGCGTAAAAAAAAAATTTAAAAAAATGAGGCGTTATTTTAAAAATGACACTTTTGCGCCTGCCGTTTTGCGCGTTGGTGTGCACGATCACATTGATGCACTTTATTTAGTCACGAGGCGTTAAATGTCAACCGAAAACACGAGCAAAAAACGTCTCGGTGTGCACGGGCCTTTAGAATGTGGTAAAAACTGAAAACGTGGAAAAATCAGGGGGCTTTTGTTTTTCTGGATTGTTTTTTGTAAACACTGCGGTTGGGTTTAGGGAAGTGGATGGACGGATCAATCTGCTTTTTATAATACTGTTGGTTGGGTTTAGGGAAGGAGGGAAGGGTGATTGATCGTTTGGTCAGTCAGTCAGTCAACAGCGGCCTCTGATGGGTTTACGTGAGAACAGCAGGTGCGAATGCCACTCGCGAGAGAAATTTGAGATCTGAAAAAGCATACACAGCGGCCTCTTGCAGATTCACGAAATCAAAAACTGCAAAAAAACGTAGCTCCTGGGAGTCTCTCCAGAAATGTATATGGGGGTACATTTTCAGAATAAGTCTGGGCTAGAAGTTGCTGACAGTTTTATTATTTGAGTATACTGATGTACTTTTATCTGAAACGGAATATAGAGTAGGAGGCAGAACTTTCTTTTATTCATGTCATTCCCTCATAGCAAACTAACGGTTAATAATACTGGATAATGCCATCAGAGAACGACTGCCACTCCAAACACAGACCTTAATGGTCAGTTTGACTCAATATTACCAAAACAACCTTTTTTAGTGTGGTTTAACTTGCATGGATTAATTGTTCACATGAAAAATAACAAATAAACATTGTACATTTCACGACACACTGTGGCGTCGTGAGTAGCACATTCGCCTCACAGCAAGAAGGTCACTGGTTCGAGCCTCGGCTGGGTCAGCTGGCATTTCTGTGTGGAGTTTGCATGTTCTCCCTGTGGTCGCGTGGGTTTCCTCCGGGTGCTCCAGTTTCCCACACATATGGTATAGATGAATTGGGAAAGCTAAATTGTCCGTAGTGTGTGAGTGTATGAATGAGTGTGTATGGATGTTTCCCAGAGATGGGTTGCAGCTGGAAGGGCATCCGCTGCGTAAAACAAATGCTGAATAAGTTGGCGGTTCATTCCGCTGTGGCGACCCCAGATTAATAAAGGGACTAAGCCGAAAAGAAAATGAATAAAGGTATGAATTTTAATTTCACATAGACTTTAAGCTCATAATGCACAATGAATTACAAAAAAAAACACATTGTATTTGTCCTCAGTTGCCATGACAGCACAAAGCTGTAGATCATTTGTGCGGACAAGTCAAAGGCAACAAAGACCGCAGAAAAGACATAAAAGAGGGAAAAATGAACTCATAATTTTAACAACACATGCAGACAGCAGCTTGTAAGAAAGAGCATCAATAATTCAAGCAGCTGGTGTGACACGAGTGAAAAAAGAAAAGCTGTATAATGGCCCAGTCTAACACATTTAGGATTGTTAAAATCAGTTTGTTTGTGTCGAGTTAAAAGGAGTTGTGGGAGATTCAGGTTATGAGCTAAGTGTGGTAAAGTGTGAGTCTGAGTGTTGCAAAAGCACACAACAGAGGAAAAAAAGCTTGCAGAGGAGACAGCGTGTGGTTTCTGGTCTGTGAGGTTTCACAAGAGCAAACGTCTGCCTTGCTCACTCAGCACTTAAAGATCATTGCACCAAACCGCAGCTGAACCTGTGAGATAACCTTCACACAAACACACACTTCGGAGTAGAAAAACAACCTTAAAAATAAACTTGCGGCCGTAGCATGGCACATGACAAGAAGATAATTTGTGAGAAAGCAAGACAGATGAGACGAGCAAGCGAGAACTCGTGTTTTTGATACTTCGACCAAGATAGGTGTGCGAGACATAAGTGTGCGTGCATGCGAGTTTGTGGTGAAAGTAAGATGCTTTCGCAAGGGGAACTGGTTTTGGTAGCCTCATTATTTCTGCCGACACAATGATTCTCACAACCACATCTTCTTTCTAATAGAGCAACAGAATGCCACTGACACAAATATGTCCGGACAATAAAAAGCACAACAAAAGCATTATAATGCGATGATGCAGAATCTGTTATATTTTAATTATTTGGTTTGGCACGATGCCAGAATGAGTCAGATGAGGATGCCAAGGGCCAGATTTACTAAACAACACAATCCCATCAAAGAGTAGATGAGAGTGTAAACTACTGTGAGTAATGTAATAACAATGCACAAGTTTCCAAAGCACGATCATTTCCAAATCTACCATAAACAAATCAGGTTTCAAAAAAATAATAATCAGGTGCATGTAATCGATGAACAACACAAAAGGCAAAGTTAAATAAAGACATGCTGTTTGTTGGTGTTAAATAATAACACACACATAATTAAAAAGTTACTACTACAAGTAAAATGAGGTTGAGTGATATATTTAAATACTCCTCCCCTCAAATTTAGTGTCTAAAAATTTTAATTCCATCTAATGTGCACACAAAAAAAAGGTCAGAAAAAAATAACTGTGTCCATGTCCAATTTCATTTTTAATTTTTCATGTGTAGTCTTCAGTAAATCCTGACAGTAGCTTCTTTTTTAAACTCCGAAAGACGGTGCTCACTGTTTAGTAAATTCTGGCCTTAAATATAACATTCATTCATTCATTTTCCTTTAGCTCAGGCCCCGTTTACACTAGTGCGTTTTCGTTTTAAAACGCATACGTTTTGCTACGGTTACGCCATTCGTCCACACTACGCCGGAGTTTTCGAGCCGCGAAAACGGAGCGTTTTGTAAACGCTGGAGAGGCTGTTTTCATTCTAAAACTCTGCTGCTCCGTCTCAGTGTGGATGGAGGAAAACGAAGACCTGTAAAAACGGAGGCGTGGCTGCTGAGATTCGCTACGTGATTGGGGCTTTTGGGTCATTGCGTAACCTTCGCTTATTCGTCAAGCACACATGGCTATAACGCCACCGGAAGACAGCAGACCAGCCTTCACTGTACACACTGTATTTTCGATAGCGATAGATGTTTTATATTCATTTGTTACTTTAAGTAACAACTCGACCTCGTCGTCTGTCCTCAAAAAGACCTCTCTTGCTTTCTTTGCCATCGCGTTCATAGTTCAACCAGCATTTGTTGACTAACAATAACCAAATGTCGAGCGAGACACATGCTTCCTGTTTATACTTGAACGTGCATGCCCAGAGTGTGCGAATGGTCACGTGATATACGTTTCTGGTGGCGTAATGTGGACGGACATCTGTTAAGAGACGCTAGTGTGGACGCGGATCATTTTCATGCTAAAATGCTGTTTTAAAACTAAAACGCACTAGTGTAAACGGGCCTTAGTCCCTTATTTATCAGGGGTCGCCACTGCGCAATGAACAGCTTACTATTCCAGCATATGTTTTACACAGCTGATGCCCTTCCAGCCACAACCCATTACTGAGAAACACCCGAATACACATTCACATACACTCTCATACACTATGGCCAATTCAGATAATCCAATTCACCTGTGGCACGCGTCTTTGGAGGAAACTCATGCACACATGGGGAGAACATACAAACTCCACACAGAAATGCCAACCGGCCCAGTCGAGACTTCAACCAGCAACCTGCTTGCTGTGAGGCAACAGTGCTAACCATTGCGCCACCTTACCACCCCATAAATATAAGATGTATATGACTTTTATAACATACTGTATAATACAAATAAAAATGTAAATGGATGATACTGACTAGTGTTGTTTACTCAAGATGTTAATTTGTAGACCAATGTGGAAGGCTATTGGGAAGGCCTTGGGAATATTCTATGGGATTTCAGAAAGATGGTTTTGGATTTATGCGTTGTGTACAGTCTGTGGATTATATTAGTTTAATATAAAGTTAAAAACAGTTAAAAACCTCAAACACATTAAGCTGTTTTGCAGGTTTTAATGCAATTTGCTATGTACTGTCAACAATAGTTGTCAAGCACACAAGCCACATATCTGTGGTTGTTGCGGTTGCACATACTGTATGAACTTAAGTTTTACCCTTGCCCTGCCCTTATGATTAATTACCTAGTAGCAATTAACTGTTACATAAACGTAGCATATCATATCCAACTAACCAAACAGTTGAGATAAAGCAACGACAAGTAGATTGTGAAACTTAACTTCCTAATATCATTCTGCTGAATGTGACAACACCCTTAATATATCTTCCAGTAAAAGCAGCGGTAGAAAAGTCAAACAGAAAACACTGTTCTGCTTTCCATAGCATGATGGTGGCATACAGTGATGGAAAATGTACTGTTGTTTTATGTGTATGAAAACAGTTGAGAAACAATCAGTCATGGTTACAAAACATCCCTTGACCAGCAGCGCTAGGATAAATATTTCTGAAGATTTTACACCACTGTATGATGGTATGGGTGACACAGTGGCTCAGTTGGTAGCACTGTCGCCTCACAACAAGAAGGTTGCTGGTTTAGTTGGCATTTTTGTATGGAGTTTGCATGTTCTCCCCATGTTCGTGTGTGTTTCCTCTGGCTGCTTTGTTTCCCCCACAGTCCAAAGACATGTGCTGTAGGTGACTTGGGTAAGCTAAATTGTCCATAGTGTATGTGTGTATGTCCTGATGCTCCAGGTTGGAAGTTGAGCGTTAGGCTAACAACCCACCTCATAAAAACTAGATGTTATGAAACACCAATATGGTGCGGCTAAATATCAACTACGGTATGAACGGCCCTGGGAGTAAGTATGTATGATGGTATATTAGTTAGTAAAATGTAATTGACATGAAGTACTTATAAACACTCATCAAGCTGCAAAAAAAAAGTTGTAAATGATGGGAAATGTCAAAAAAAAAATCATAAAGGTTTGTCACGAATCACTTTTATTTATTAATTTTTTTACTTTTTGTTAATTACTCATGGTATCGCATGCTTGTACATTCACTCTCATTAATGGCTCATGCTAAATCACAGTGACTGCTTTTACATGGACATCAGTAATCAAACTATTTGAATAATCTGAATAAGACACTAATATGATTAAGTTGTTTACATGAGCTGCTTTATTAATGTTCCTGTCATGATCCCGTTTTACATGTTGTAGCACATAATTCGATTAACTTCATCGTGCCACCACATTTCCAGTTTCCTGTAATTTCGGGTGGTTCATTATTATTTGACTCTAACTGTACTCTAACTCTTGACTTTAACTGCAGTTCAGCAGTTTTACTTTCATTCAGGAACATTTCAACATTTCATTTCATGCCCCACATGACAAACAAGATATGGACCCTTTTCATATGCCTGTTATGACATGTTTAACAGTCATCAGCATCTTAAATGCTTGAAAGTTTTTATTAAAGTTTTTTTTAAACGTATGAACATTTATATGCATTTATGAATGTATTATATCATCTTTTCTTCAAATGACAAAAAAGAATGCTTGTGCAGCATCCATGGGACAGCACAGTAAATTCTCTCTTCTGGCTGCTGTCATCAGTCTCACACTATTTTTTTATTTATTTATTTTTACTTTTTCTAAATGCCTTTATAACATCATCATGGAGTTTTTCTTTTATTATTTGAGCAAATAGGATTGTAAAAAAATTATCTGTTGTATTCTCCCATTCACTGCACTGTAGGTTTTTTCAATTACGTTACTGAGAAACCCAGAAATGTGAAAAGGGTCTATTGCGAATATAAACTGCTGGAAGAGTGTTGTTTTAGTGGAATTTGATATCACACACCGCATTTCGTGATGCAGGTGTCTGTGGTCCTTTTCTGACTCAGTCAGTGCAGAGAACAGTGTGCATAGACTGTCCTTTCGCAAAATACGGCAAAAATCCTACATGATGGCAATAGTTTGATTAAGGTGTTTACATGTCTGTACTGCACTTCAGTAATGTGACTAAAATGGGCATACTGTACGTCTTAATCCGATTTCTGTTTATGTTTATGACTTTAGTCGGAATAAGGTAATCAAAAATTACTGTTTACATGGTAGACTCCTAATCAGAGCATCGTCTTAATCATATTAAAATATTAGTGTCTATGTAAACACACTCATTGTTTACTAAATATGACCTAACCTACTCACACAGATGTTGTCTGACACTAATATAATGTCATGTCTCTTAACTTTGGTGAAGATGCTTACTTCATGTTCGCTCTTGTCTGCCTCTGTGTTTTACAAATGAGCAGTGACTTGCGGAGCTGATGTAAAAGCATGAAAGAGAACGTTACGATACAGACAAGAAGAAAGGAGATTGAAACGAGCCTGCAACTACTCCATGATGAAATGTGTTGTAGACTAGCAGCAAGGAGGCCCGGTTTGCACTGTGGAGCGAGTGGAGGATGAATCAGGGAGTGTAGCCTGGAGTGGTTGTCTCTCCCGAGGGTTGACATCCACACCTGCAGGGGCCTCAGCTGTGAGCTCCATCCTGCTGCTGAAGCCTAATCTCTTTAATCCAGAATTATCCCAGCAGCCATCCACTCACTCCATCCTCACTTAATCCTTCTCTAATCCTACCAACTCCACACTCACTCAGCCAGATGCAGACACATCGCTATCCTTATCACTAGCAGCGAATGTGTATGTGTGTCAACAGCTACTGTGATGCCTTGTATTGTCGAACAGAAAATAGATGTTTCCCATATCTAGATGTATATGCTTGACCTTGATTAGAGGAGTGATTGGATTATAGATAAATTAGTACTGTACTGACTAATTATGTGATGTTTATTACATTTTTTGCTCTCTGTTGGATACTGAAATTAAAATTACAGGGCAAACCAAAGCCAGGGCTTACTTATGCTTACTGATCCTAAAATTCTGTGGTGAAATTCATGTGGATCCATGTGAGAAAAATATTATATGTATGTATGTATATATAGTCTCTATTATAAATATCTTAATCTCTATTTTAGAGGTCGCCACAGCAGAATGAACTGCCAAGTATTCCAGCAACTATGTTTTATGCAGCGAATGCCCTTCCAGCCACAACTCAGTACTAGGAAACATCCAAACACACTTATTCGCTCGCTCGCACGCACGCACACACACACACACAATACAGCCAATTTAATTTATTCAATTCACCTGTACTGCATGTCTTTGAACTGAGGGGGAAACTGGAGGACCTGGAGGAAACCCACGCCAGCATGGAGAGAATATGCAAACTCCACACAGAAATGCCAACTGACCCAGTCGGAACTCGAACCAGCGACCTTCTTGCTGTGAAGTGACAGTGCTAACCCCTGAGTCACCATACCGCCATTTATTAATTAATTGTTTTTAAATATATTTTGGTACAGTACCTACATTAATATTAGAATTTAAGCATTCACAAATTTGACCCAAACTCCTGAAATCCCGTTTTTGAATAGTCAATCAATCGATTATCGAAAGGCAAGCATGTTAATTGTTCCAATGTTAATGTAAAGTTTTGTTTATGCAACAACAGTAAACTGCTTAGACTTACTGATCTTGCCAAACCAGTAGAACAACAAAGGGCCAAAATCTGGCCCTCGAAGCATCACGAAACACCAAAAAACACTTTTTGAGATGTTAACAGTCATACATATGTCCCACGTTGCTAAAAACATTATCAGGACACATATATTTCAATAAAAAGTGAAATTTGGTTGTTTTTGTGTTGTTTAGAGCAAATTCGTTCCAGTTTGAAAAGACATGTTGAAGCTACGTCACAGTGAGGAGATCATTGGGTAAATTCCAGCATGGAGATTGGCTGTCTGTACCGGCGAGTACATTGTGATGTCATTGAGTAATTAAATCATTGAATTGAATTAATTCATGAGAAAGACTTGGTTTGAACCAATCAGCGCACTAGTAAGTGAGATGCAACTTCATTAATATGCATGATATAGCTTTGAAGGCTCCTTTTATCTGTTAGTGTTTAGAGAGACGCCAAGTTGTGTATAGTAGTAGAAGAATTGTTTGGAGACATGGGTCGTCAGTGTTGTGTTTATAAATGTGCTACAGCGAAGGTTTTGTTTCCATTTCCTTGCGATGAAAGCACAGCTCGTGTGTGGACCCACATGTGTGAATTATAGCGGTCTGCTTACACGCACAAACATTTTTTACCAGAGAGGTTTTCAAATCTGGAAATGGTGAAATCCGAATTTGCCACTTGACTTCTTTTTAAAAAAAAAAGACACAGTTCCAGTTGGACTTGACTGTCCTGTCTACGGATTTGGTTAGTGTGAGATCAGTGTTCTTTGTTTAAGTTTATTCAGATGGAAGTTAGTTAGTATCTTCGGCAGTACCCTTTCAGTTTTTAAAGACATAACTGCTACTGTCCGAATCACTCTAAATCTCCCCTGCATCTGTGTTTGTGTCGTCACTGTACAAATCAGTGCGTGCACTTAATGAAACTCCCCTTTTCATGCAAACCCTTCCCTCTTTCGCCACTCTACACCTAAACAAAGCTGGAGTCACCCACTTTCTTGACTTTTTTTTAAACTAAAGGTGTGAAAACACCCTGCTGAGACGGTGAGCTCTAAAAATCTCAGCTTAAATCTGAAAACTCATTGACTCATTGAATCGTTCACTCAATTTGATGAAATTCATTCATTCATTGGCAATAATACAACGGGCTTTATATTTACACACACACAAACACACAGAGTGAGATGAGTAAAACAGAAAGTAACCATTGTAACTCAATATTAACTTCCTTTTTCCTGAACTGTTGTCTAAAAGCAATATCACACTCCCAAGTGTTATTTTTCTCCTTCGCTCAAAGCAGGTTCAGTCTCTCACTTTACTTCTCTTGGCTTTGTCTGCTTCCATCCTGCTGCACCTTGTCCTTTTCTCTTATTTCTTGTCACTGTCGGAGTTCTCTATAGGAGGCAAACAAGAAAGGGAAAAAAGAAAGTGAGACACAGATCAGTGCCAATTTGTGTCATACATTAACAAGAAGGAACAAGATCCGCACCTTCCTAAATCAAATACACTGTATCTCTTTCCACATTTTTACTTTCTGAATCAGTTGAGAGGAGTGTGACACATCTGAACTTACCTTGAACACAAAACTAAAAATCCGTTTTCCTTCCACTCACTGTTTCCTTTCATCTTTAAAAGACATTTAAATGATGTGCATGCTATGAGGAATACCAAGTTGGCTACTCTTTTGTGAATGCGATAAAGGCTCAATTACAACCTAAAAAAACAACTTCACGTGTTATTTTACTGTGGGGCAAGCAACAGCTTGTTTTGTTCCGAAGTTTTTGTCATTGTGTCATTGAAATCCTATCCTTCGCACTCCAGTGGTTTATTGTCATTATCATTATCACATCTAGGTTGATGAGAAAAAACACTCTGGGTAATTAGGTGATTAATTACTAAAGTGACCCAGTGTGTACCGGAGTACCACAGATGCATAATGAGACGTGCTGTTTATTCAAACCAGCGATAACAGGAGTCAGTGTCCTCTAATGGTCTGTTTTATTATAGCGCTGAAAGCCTTCATCAAACTACTTTCTCAATTGACGGAGTTGGAATTTGAAAGACAGTTTGAATGTGTACAGAAAGTATTAAGCCCGATACACAGAATGCAATCTTATTTTTGACCTTTATTTTTGGCCTTTTTGTTGTTTATGATTGTTAAAAATACATCTGACGCAATGATTGCAAGACATTCAGAGATAATGTGACCTGCTGCAGTTATGATCCTTTATTTAAAGTTCTTCAATCGTGATATATGAGATATAAGCAGCAGAAGAATCAATAACAGCAGATGCTGAGGGGGTTGATCTCTCTCACGTTCCTCTCCTTGTTAAATGAAATGTCAATCTGAGCTTAAAGGAAGAAAAACAAGGACTCTGATCAAGCAGCTTTCAAGCGAATTAGGAGATTTAAAGGGATAGCTCTCCCGTAAGTGAGAATTGTGTCGTTTATTCATTCTTATGTTGTATGATTGTATGTGGTGCTGTATGACTGACTTAATTCAGTTCTGGAAAAGATGTGTAATGATGAATTGTTTTTAATTATGTCATACATTAAAAGGCAGTCTGGTCAAATGTTGTTTTGAACCCAACACAGTGAAAATTAATATAGATAATGGTATAGAACCTTGTATACATTGTATCCATTGATAAATAAAATGTATACATTTAAAAAAAAAAAAAGAGTTACACATGGGTCTTTTACTTGAAATTGGTCATAGGGGGTCATACTATTGATGATAACAACCAAAAACTCTTTCTAGAATTATAACCATTTAATAAAAGTATACATATTATTATTAATATACTAACAACAAATTTCACTCCTTTGGCATTATTACAGTCTAGGATAAGTCACTGATCTAAAAATAAGTAAGTTTTCATTATTTAGAATGCTTTGTGCAGCGTCAAATAAAAAATCCTGCCTCTCACATTTCAGGACATACACTACCTGACGAAAGTCTTGTCGCCCATCCAAGTTTTAGGAACAACAAATAACTTCTAGTTGATCATTTGGTATCAGCCTCTAGATTACACATATTTCACCAAAATAAAATATGATCATGCCTTGATTTTTAATTATTTAATTATTTAATTGGGACAGTAAGGTCTGACTTTGCTTAGACAAAAGTCTTGTCACTTAACAGAAATAATGAGCTGCATCCATACATCTCTGCAATGACTGAATAACTCAGAAAATGTTCTTGCAGGACCTGAGTTTGTCTAGAATCTTTGGATTTATCTTCAATGCCTCCTCCTCCATCTTACCCCAGACATCCTCAATAGTGTTTATATCTGATGACTGGGCTGGTCAATCCTTAAGCACCTTGACCTTTCTGACCTTTCAGGAACTTTGATGCAAACGCTGAAGTTTGAGGTGTAGTACTCTCCTGCTGAAGAATTTGCCCTTTCATGTGCTTTGTAATGTAATGGGCAGCTCAAATGTCTTGATACCTCAGGATGTTGATGTTGCCATCCACTGCAGATCTCTCTTATGCTCTATACTGAATGTAATCCCAAACCATGAGTTTTCCTTCACTAAACTTGACTGATTTCTCTAGGAATCTTGGGTCCATGTGAGTTCCAATAGGGTCTTCTGCAGTATTTGTGATGATTGGGATGCAGTTAAACGGAAAAAAATCGACCTTCTGCCACTTTTCCACGTGATAAAAAGAAGTCAAGTTATTATTTGTTGCTTTTACAACTGGGATCGACAACAAGACTTTTGTCAGGTATATTTTTAAATAACTTTGATATCCATACTATGCACTCATAATTATATCGTTTTCTATTCTTTAGCAGTAATCAAAAGCAGAAAAAACACTCTAAAATTTATTTTTGCTGCTTGTTCAGACTACTTAAAAACTGCTAAATCAACACAATTCTTGTTTTTTTTGGACAAATTAATTGTTTTATGTTCAGTTCACTTAAATTTGTAAAAACAATTAACTTAATGGATTTGTGTTAGTACAACATGGCGAAATTGAGTGGAACCCAGCATTATTTACAGTGCAGGGGAAAATAGAATTGGTCAAAAACTTAGAATGTGGTATATAAACAACCTACTGTAAACCAAGAGTAAATATTTATAAAAGGAAATGACAAAAAAGTATTAAAATTTCAACAAAATGTGTATTTTTGGCTAAATGTATTGCTTTAACAGACAAAATGATCAAAAATAGAGGAAAAATGCACAAAACATTCAACTACGCTCTACTACTCACTTTCCAAGTGAGTGTATCAGAAGGAAGAACTCGTTCACGTGCTTCACTCGCCCACAACAGCAGCACAATCTGCTTGACTATAAATGATCTGAGGACTATCAACATTTAGTGTGACTCACACTCTACTATTCTCAGATCACTTTTTCAGTGGCAACAGATCAACACTGATAGAGGCCTTTAACGCTTCTGAGAGAAGAGCGATTAAGATCTGGCCTGGTTGACGCAGTGGAGTGGCACTCTCATCAAGCTGTTTTTGTTGCTTGTGTGGGCACACATTTGCTGGCTGCGTGATACAGGAAATTAGAGGCAGACGTTCTTGTGAGAGGTGAACAAAAGTGTTCCTGTCATTCAAATGCATAGAAGTTCCTGTAAACTAACATTTAGTGCAGACATCAGCATGTAGGTTGAAAAAGGAGAGCAGAGTGCTGTGAACTCTCAGTTACCTTATATCCGTCACTGTTACGCCACATATTTAAA
>CAIGQQ010039163.1:7819478-7853308 GCA_903798035.1 Danio albolineatus | reverse complement strand
TGTGTGTGTGTGTGTGTGTGTGTGTGTGTGTGTGTGTGTGTGTGTGTGTGTGTGTGTGTGTGTGTGTGTGTGTGCGCAGATGAGAGAGAAAAGTGTCAAGAGAAAAAGTGTTTTTTAATTCCACTTAGTTCTTTCCACTTCTTACGATGTTAGTATGGGCATATAAATGTGGTCAATGAGATTGTACTGTATAGTGCTCGCTGTTCCATTTAAAACAGCTAGAATGCTTTCATCGGCTTTGCAGTTTAACTTACACTTTTATCTGAAGTGACTTTAAATATACTTAGCTCTAGTAGGGTTGTCCATATATACAGTATAAGTGCCTTGCTCAAATACACGGTGATGATGGAGCGCCTCTTATAGGGTTCACACTGGGACTTCTCGGTCACCAACTTCGATCTTTACAACATGGCTACATTGCTATTCAAAGACCTACAAAACAAGCAAATGATCATTGGGCCATCAAATAGATCATTAAAAAAAACATCAAGAATAACACTGTGCATTACATTTATACATAAGGCAAAGACTTATTTATAAAACCTAAACATTACACAAAACTTTGCCTTTTGGTTTAGCCCAATTAAAAATTATTTTCATTGATTCATTTAAACAGCAGAACAACTTTATGTGCATTTCTCCTTTCCAATTACAACTGAATCAGATTATTCATTCATTCATTCATTTTCTTTTCGGCTTAGTCCCTTTAGTAATCCGGGGTCGCCACAGCGGAATGAACCGCCAACTTATCCAGCATTTGTTTTACGCAGCGGATGCCCTTCCAGCCACCCAGACAACCCATCTCTGGGAAACATCCATACATTCTCATTCACACACATACACTATGGACAATTTAGCTTAACTATGGCAATTCACCTGTACCACATATCTTTGGACTGTGGGGGAAACCGGAGGAAACCCACGCAAACACGGGGAGAACATGCAAACTCCACACAGAAATGCCAACTGGCCCAGCCGGGGATCGAACCAGCAACCTTCTTGCTGTGAGGCGAACGTGCTACTCACTACGCCACCGTGGCGCCCTGAATCAGATTAATTAAATCTTAATAGTCATAACATGACAAAGCATTGGCAAGTAAACGGGAGTAAAATATTCTTTAAGTATCTTATGTTTTGCATTTATTTGATCAAATATGCTATAAAATAGTAACATTCTAAATGAAAAATTAATAAATTGTACAATTAAAATGTACTTGTTTCCCATAATTCCCATAATTGATCCCTTAAGACTACCAGTCAAAAGTTTAGGATAATTAAGACTTCGTTTTAAAGGAAGTGTATTCTGCTCACCCAGGCTGCCTTTATTTGAGCAAAAGACAAAAAAAAATTGTAATATTGTGAAAAATAATGGCAAAGTGAGATTAACATAACTGCTTATTATTTTGAATAATTTTTTAAGGTATTAATTATTATTATTATTCAAAGCTGAATGTTTAGCAACAATTACTCTACTCTGTCACAATTTTTTTTAATGAAACAACTGCTGAACTTGAAACTACATAAAAACTTGTGCAAGACTAATGCAATTCCTCCAAATAAAATCCAAACAAATATTTTATTGTTGCTTTTAACGGTTTGTGAATTGCACTGAAGCAATAATTATTATTGCAGATACATTATTTCATTTTTGCTGTTTGCTAACTTTTACATTTTTAGTCTGGCATTTTTGCAAATACTGTTCTTGTTTTGCTGTGGTGTTAAGAACACATGATTTTATGTTCATTCATGTCATCGATTAAAGGGCACCTGTTTTCCCCCATCTTTAAGATTTAAGATAAATCTTAAAGATGGGGGAAAAACCCATCAGATTATTTATTATACATTTCTAAATCTGGAAAATTTGAGGTGTTATGACATTTTAGCTGTTTTTGTTGCCTGTTCCTTTAATGCAAATGAGCTGGTTTTCCCTGCCCACTGCTCCCACGTGTGTGTCAGAGCCATAGAGATCGCTCCGATGGGAGTAGTCTTCACCTGCAGCATCTCATTTAGATAAACAGTACAGTGACAGACAAGAATGAAGCAGACCTCCCTCACTACAGTAAGAACTTTCCCAATGGTTATTTGATGTATTTGTTGTGGAACTAATTCAAGCCTTTCTGCAACGATGAGTCACACACAATGTCGTTATAAAGTGGACGCTCACATGTTTAGCTTTGCACTGTTTTTGCACTGCAGTGACAGGATACATGTTAATATTGATTGCTGTGTAAATATTTGTTATGTTAAATGTACAAAATAGACCTGATTTAAGTCCCCAAACCAGGACTAAAGCTTCTTCTTTTATAATTGTACTCACACTATGCGGCTGTGGTGATAAATTACATAGCGATTTTACTGTCTTTTCTTTTACAAACATGCACTGGTTTAAAAACAATTAAAACTAATATAACTCATTCTTGAGGTGCAGATGATCCCAGAGAGTTGAGCGGATCTGTCGATCCCAGTTGCTTTGCGCACCTCCTGTCTTGATACCATTATACGCATTACTACAGAGACATGTTAATACGTCCTAATAGTTAATAGTCTTATGACACATTATAGTGGGCCTCAGAATTGCAGGGATTCGGATCCGATTTTATTTTGTTTCTATCACTCTAATGTGACTGTGGACACACTATACAGTACCTACACACAATTCTGTCCAAACAGCTTCCAAAAATTGATTTTCATCATAGGTGCCCTTTAAGTTTGAGGCCTACAGCATGTTCAACCATCTAAACAATATCCTCACTATCTCTGCTATACAGTAGATAATGATAGATAATAAAAATGTTTGTTTTTTTTACAAAGAGGGCATAATGCAAACAAAGTTAAATGATCTACAGTATCTTGTAAAAAAATGTACTTGTATTATTTATTTTGTAAAAAAAAATCAGTAATTGCTCATAAGAATATCTTCAATAGTAATTCAACAACCTAAACAACTTACTGTAATTCTTGACTCTAACTATATTTTCTCAACGTTTTTTTTTTACAGTGCAGCCTTGATGAGAAAATAATTCTTTATAAATGTGAAATATATACGTTGGAGACCAAAACAGATCTCATCACATTTACCAAAGTGCACTGATCTCTCCATAAAGGGAAGCTCACAGCACAGCAATCATCTGAGCCGTCACTCTGAAGGTGTCGAGCATTTCCCTCTGAGACAATCCAAGCGCTCACACTTCACCTTGATTAGTCCACATTGCTGTAATTCAACTTAATATATTTTAATGGTTGATGGCATTTGCTTGGAGAGCAGCATCAACAAGTGTGTAATTATCTCCCTAATTAAGCTGCCAAAACACACGCACTGCCAGAGCACCTCTGAAACAGTGAGTGCTCTGTTCATTAGCATCTCTGTAAGCTTATTAATCATCTAACAGGCAATTAGCAAGCCGTTACCATTCATGCCTGCTATGTAAATATATTCCTGGGTTAATTTTTCCCTCTGATAATATAGAAAACATTATGAAAATTAGCTCTGTGACTATATAAATTATCTGCGTCGTTAAAAGCACAACAATGGTTCTGCGCAGATAAGCACAAACGCATTTGTTATATGAAAAAAAGATCAACAGCAAGGGGAACGATTAACCTGACAGTGGCTGGCTCACCTCTGAGGCCCTTTATGGGCTTTAGTTATGGCTTCTGTTGGACAGATCACGTAGCTTGATCCTTGCGGGAGACCACAGATGATAGGCAGTCTGCACCTCTGACACAAAAAATGAAGAAATAAAAACTCTCTTCCCAAACAACGAGGCATAATGAATCACAACACAGGGCAGCAAAGCTAACACTCCATTAGTAAATTAAAGCGCTGCCCCGAGCTGCCCTTCGAGTCACATCTAAATCCTCGTGGAGGACGGGAAATGGAGTGTAAATGGGATTTTCCACTAGATTCAAACCAAATTTCAGCGAGACCCACAAATAACGCATACATCATAAATTTCATGCAGGCTCAGCCAGAAGCCCCGGTCCCTTCGGCCCGTGTTGTTAATGTGATGTAGTCTCTGAGAGGATATTATGTCAAGCGTTTCAGCGGTCTGTGGTTCAGGGCTCTGGGACAAACCGAGCTGGTGAAGTTGTGGGGAGATGATGTTCCGTGAAGACTAGTAAATTGCTTGTATTTTTATGCCATCGTGGTGTTATCGTATTTGTAGAAGTACAACGTTCAGGAGGGAAGTCTATCATCGACATGACACCGAAAGGCACAAAACACATGAACCTTTTTAATGAAAAAGAAAAGTAAGACATTTAACGCACTGTGGACCGCTGACAGACACAGAAACACAGTGGACTACTTATCAGAGCTTCAGAGAACATTTTGAAAAGGGACGACAGACATGCACACGAAAGCCCGTCCACTTGGATGACAACGTAGAGTCACTCTGGCAGATGGTTTAGGCATTTCTCCTTCCCACTCGAGCGGCCACCATGTGCGTCCTAATCAACAGCAATACAAGAGGCTTGTATATCTAAATATGCGTGACTGCACCGAGCTTTATGCAGCCCAGATGTGCCCTCTCCCCTTAACTGAGGTGATGTATGGAGACTTGGCTTTAGAGAGACACTATGAGGAGCTGATCTGAAAAGCAGCACACATCTGAAATTTCGTCGCCGTTCGCCAGACCTACTTAACAGGGTGCGCCAAAGTCTTCAGCATGGGGAGTTGAACAAAACCGGCCTGCCAAGGACGAACATTACCGCATGCCTCCCAACTCAAAACACACATACATCTTAATTTCTTCACCATCTGATGTGAATTTTCTGTGGAAGAGAAATCTATGCGGCACGATGCGTTCGATTACGCTCTCCTTCGGGCTGCTGTTAAGAACAGTCGATGACTGAGGCGCTTTCAATTACAGCTAGTTTCTCTCCTCGCTAATTACTGCCACTTGTGTTGATTTCTTCTCAAAAGGGCCATAATTTCTCTCCTCCTCAACCCCTCACTGCCACCCAATCAATTAACATGAGTAATACTAGGGCTATTAGAGGCCTGCACACTGCCTCAGGAGGAAGTTTTGCCATCAGCAGGACGAATGATTGCTTAATATAGCAGACAGACTCGGAGGAAAGCTTACCACAGTACAATCCTCTAAAATCAATAGCGGTAGTCAGCCTATATTGTTTCAAACGAGGAGAGCCAAGCTACGATAAAAGCGCTCAATAGGAGCGTCTGGGCCTCTGAGACGCTGAGCAGGCATTAAACTCCGGTGGAAACAGGGAGACATTACTCTCTATGGGTGGACACTCAGCACCCGTCCAATAGCTCAATCTCTGGTGCCGAACACACATGCATGCTGCAAGAGGAAGGTGATCTTTGCGAGGCTCTGGGGATGTCTTCTGTGGTGAGGACAAACATGCCGAGCTGTTGAGTCAGTGTGTTTTGTTTATCGGGATAGAAGTAGGCAGTGGCTTGTTGAGACTGGTGTTTTTCATTTGCCGCATGGCAGGTTATCAACACTATCAATGGCAGTATTGTTCTTTTATTACAATTCAAAACAAATACACTTACGAGATTTCCCCTATTTGTTCAGCTATTTTATTGAACTGCTTGCTGAAATCTTTTTTCCTGATAGTTCAATTGTAGTATTAATGCAGTTTAAATAAGACTGGTATGGGTACATAACGTTTATGCATATATTGTCATTTGTTCAAAACCATAAAGATGTGTAGAGAGCATTTAAAAAGTTAAGTAAGCTCAGATTTAGAAATGTGGTAACACTTCACAATAACAGTACATGAATATGATGTATTAATATGTAAACTAAGCATTACTTCATAATGAATTAATGATAAGTTAAGATATGCATTCATCAAGAATTAACTTTTACTACAACATGAGTCACATGAGTTCATGTATGAATATGGGCTTCCTTAATTACTTATTAATACATGATTGTTTGTTAATTAATGTATTATTTACTACATAGTTTATGCTTAATTCAACCATCATGAACTCATGATATGTTAACCTCTTACACTTTGGTGCTCCTTTGGGATTTCCACCTGGATTTTGCCTACCCAATTTTAAAAGCTTCCCAAATCCACATGCAGAGGAGTAAATGCAAAAATGTGGTATCATTTTAAAGAAAACCCTTTAAATTTTCATAAAACATTGTTGAAAGTGATTAAAATAATTGTATTTGTTGTCTGTGTAATCATAAACACTTAAAAAAAAAGAGTCGCTTTCTGTATTTTTTCTTTATAAACTCAAATTTAAAAGTGTAGCTTTTAGGGTCTGTGTGGTCTAGGTTTCTGTAATTCATTTTTGGTGGTTTCTGCACATGTCAGTAATCATAAGAAAAAAGAAAAATGCCTCTATCATAATCTATGCAAAAGTTATTGTATTCCAACTGATGAGAAGTGCTATACCTTTTTTATGTAATTTCCACCTACCAAATTCCTACCAAAAAAAGTCTTCCATATCCAAATGCATTGGTATAAATGACAAATTCCAGTGTTATTGGACAGAAAATCATTTGAATTTACAAAAAAAACTGCTGAAAGTAATAAATAATATTTGTTATGTTTTCTGTTTTCTGATGAATCACTTCAACATTGGGCGCTTTTTAAATTTTTGTTCTAAAATGCATTTTTGAAAATGTGTAGATAATCCCATTAAAGCAGGCATGTCCAAAGTCCGGCCCGCGGGCCAATCACGGCCCGCAGTCAGATTTCATACGGCCCGCAGATTCCATCTCATAATGTGTTATTTATGGCTCGCTAGCTCTGTTAGAATAAATAAACCAAGGGAGAGTAACCAATAGCATTAGAGATAACAAGTAAACCAAGGCCCGCCCCAAAACAAAAATCGAAACAGTTTGGCGCAAGCAGAGAAGAGCCAGCGAGCGAGCGGAGAGAACTGATCGCGCGCGCGGTGCAGGCATGACCTCACTCGCGAGAGCGTACATCGTGCGCACAGATGATGATGTGCGCGCGAGGCCCGTTTCCTCGAGGTGGATCAGTTCAGCGCGCGCGTGAAGATCTCGCGCTTAGGACTGAAATTTGCTCGCGATTCACTTTCTGTTTAAACATCACAGCTGAGCTCGATTAATTTTGTCATTGATTTGCCGCCATATATAATCTTCCTGTAGTTGTTATGCAAACTTTGGCTTCCTGAGAGACCTTTTAGAAGGCAAGAGCAAAATTCACTTTTTTTTTTTACTTTAATGATAACAGACCACTTTGCATTACTTATAACTCCTGTTTAAAATGTTCATGAGGCAAAGATAGATATCAAACTCATAGAAATGTAAGGTATTCTAGCCTATACAGTTTGTTCAATTGTATCTGACTCTCCAGATATGAAAGAAAGGCATAATTGTGTGTTTAGAGTTGTTCATGCCTGAGTGGCTTATATTTGGTTATATTGCCATTTGAAAAATAAAGGTAATTGTGACAATGAAAATAGTTTTATAACAGTGTGTATTTTCATGAAACTTTTGTGGTGAAAAAAATGTCAGAAGGAACTATTGGCCCCCGGGCATCTTCACTTTATCAAATTTGGCCCTCTTTGCAAAAAGTTTGGACACCCCTGCATTAAAGAATAAGACAACTCCAGACAGTTCTGCTTGAAACCAGCAGATAGCAGCAAACACTAGGAAAAAGAATTTTGTCTCTACCATAGAATATGCAAAGGTTATTGTAATTCAACTGAATATTGGGAAAATATGGCATGCGGATAAACTATTGTTTTTATATTTTCATGATCTTTGGTTTGATCAAACATAATTCACTGTTTTTTTTACCACGTTGTACATATAAAATGAATACTTATGCACATCACCTCAAAAACAGCGGAGAAATGGCCTGTTTTGAAGCACACAGCATAAGGTAAGAGATGATGTAGCATTTGTGGCTTTCTGTACGATCTGGGGCTGCTTATTGATTATAAATATATTGTTTTCATTTCTGCGCCATAAAAAACGCGGCAATTCATTCCATAACTGTTTGATATGTAAATATAATTCCGTAAAGGAATGCTAGAATCGTACAAAGACGGACAAGAGCTTTTATTTGAGCTATGACTTGTACATGTGTGTCATATATGAAGCATATTAAAATATGAAAATGACAGCTCAGGTATCCAGTATTTTGCTGTGTAATTAAATGTTAATAACTTTTGTACAGTAATATAAAAACCTAAGTGATGCATATGTGCATAAAATATAGCTTCTATGCTTTCAAACGACTTATAGGGGTCTTGGGCATCCCTGGACCTTTAAAAATTAAAGGGAAGTTGATGACGTCACAGAAGTTTAAGAGGTTTATATATAATTATGTTGTGACTTTACTTGGAGGGGCACATCATTAACCCACTCTTAACTACTCATGAACTCCTTATGCACGTCCAACTAGTGCGTTTACACTGAATAACAATAGAAAAGTGTTCCGTCAACATCAGCATGAACAGGAGTTCACGAGGAGTTCAGGATGAGTTAATGGTGATGTGCCCCTCCAAGTAAAGTCATGACATAATTATACATGAACAGCTCAGGAGTTCATGTTGGTTACATTGAGCTTAAACTTAAATGTTAATGAATACATTAATTAACAACATGTACTAACAAGTAATTAAGGTAGCCATTACTCATACATGAACTCATGTGACTTGTGTTGTAGTAAAAGTTAGTTGATGATTGGCGCATGCCTGAACTCATCATTAATTCATAATAAAGTAATGTTTAGTTTACATATTAATACATCAATATTCATGTGCTGTTTTTGTAAAGTGTTTCCAGAAATGTAAATCACTTTTATGACTCTTTTAAATTCTATGCTGCTGGTCCAGAAAACTGAAAACTAAATGAAGTAATGATTAGAACATTATTGGAGTGATTATTATGTTTTTGGCTTGTTATATGGTATGTTTGGCAACGTTTCATTTAACCATAACTTAAGCAGTGTGAAGATTTACATTTCTTAACCTTGTCGGAAGTTGTATCTCAGGCCTATATTCCAGGATCACTATGCAAAGATTCTGTCACGATCACCAGCGATCTCTGGTTCACACTTACATCCGTGAACTACAAATCAGCCATGTTAAGGACTACATCTCCACTCATGCAACACACAGACTCACCTGCTCCAAGTCACCACTGATTAGAGACTCCCAGCTGAAGCCACTCACCACTCAGTACACTCTCTATTTAAGCCACTCAGATACACTCACTGTTGCTGAGTATTGTTATCTGTTAAGTGACTTGCAACGTGTTTTTCCTTGTTCCAGTTTTCTGTGTTTTTGACCTTAGCCTTGTCTTTTGATTATCCTTGCTAGCCACCAGCCTTTGAGATCTCATGCCTGCTTTGACTACGATTTTTGATTTTGCCCTCTGATTCTACTATACTGTTTTTTTAATAATAAATCTGCGATTGGATCCTCGCCTCCGTTGTCGTCGTCACTACCTGCTGTAACAGATTCATCAGGCTCAAGTTGTGAAAAAGCTTCATTTTCACACATAAATGAACCAACATTTGACCATTTGATCCCATTGAATGTTTCTGAGATGTGCATTACTAAACAGAATTATTTGCATCAAGGGTCCGACAGTGGGGCTGCTCCTATTATAAATACCAGGACTCTTGATGGAAATAAACTTTATGGCATTGCTTAAGGTTGCCTAAACAATGCAATAATTGATGTTGACTTTAATCAAAGCTAAGGATGATCCTAAGAATGGTCGCTGTCTGACCCTTAGTAGAAGACACTTCAGCACATTTCAAGATCTTGAGGTCAATTGGTGGTCAATTCATGCATGAAAAGCTGTTTCACAATTTAAGCTCGATAAATCTATGCATTGTCATCAAGGGATATCAGCCTGAGATAAGGCTTGCCAAACAAATCACTGCAATAAAGATACAATCATAGACTCATAACATGAGTATCTGCTTACTTAAATCAAAGGCAGTTTGTTTATGCTATATACATTTTTCATTTATATTATATTGCATTTCATAGACATTTTTATAGTCTAACAACAACCATAAACCTAGCCACTTATCGATTAAGATAATTGGCATAGCTACTATAGTAATACGTACATATTGTAAGCACATATTTGAGTTATATATATTCTATGAATGTACGTAGCAGGATTGATAAACACCTCCAATTGTTTTCATACTGGTGTTTTCATATACTTAAGAAAGTAAGTATGTATGACTAAATTAAAGAAACACCTACCATCAACCTCTCAGGCTTTATTTTGCAGTAATGAGCAGGCCCAGCTTACAATATCGCTTACACAGAACTATGTGCTTGTTTACCTTCAGATCTGCTGTGATTTGGCTGAGTACATGGAAGGGCTGGATCCAAACCCTGTGACCTCTCTGATCCCTCATATCAAGTTGCTCTTATCTTCAGTTCGGCACTGAGAGGATGAAAGGAGAGAGGGATCATTTAAATCAACAGCAGCTGATCACTGAGCAAATTCACATTTTTCTCATTTTCTGTGGTATTCAGAGCTTACAGACAACAAACTTTCCACGCAGACAGTTCAGCAGGAACAGATAACAAAACCATTTATATAGGTTAAAAGTCAAAGCGGATGCTAAAGCAAAACAGGTGCTTCATTCATACCAATAATGCAGCTTGTAGTGAAAGTAACAATTTTACTAATGTTCAGTTGATATTTAGCCCTTTAATTATTTTATAAACACTTCCCTAGTGCTGTTTAACTGAGAGAAGGTCCTTTCAACACATTTCTAAAGTTTTAATGACTAATCTCTAATAACTCATTTTTTTTGTCTTTGCCATGACAACATTACAGAAAGTGCAATTTAAAGGTATAACAAAGTTAATTAGGTTAAATAGGTTACTTATTGGATAACTAACTTGGATAACAGTGTTCTGTGGCCAATAAAAAAGGGGGCTAATAATACTACCTTTATATGTTTTTTAAAAAAAAAGTTTGGTCCCACATTATATTAAGTGTCCTTAACTACTATGTACTTGAATCAAAAAATAAATACAATGTACATGTGTTCATAATGTATTTGAGAACACTTGTGGTGCTCTTGAGTTGGGATAGGGGTAGGGTTAAGGACAAGTTTGGTGGTATCAGTAGGTTTAAGGATGGGTTAAGGTGTAAGGGATGGTCATCAGTGTATTTACAAATGTAATTACAGAAATTAATTACAGATGTAATTACATACGGGTATTTAATCAAGCAGAAGTACAATGTGATAACATGTTTTTACACAATAAGTACATTGTAATGAACTCATAATTTTGGTGTAAGTACATATTAGTTAAGGCCACTGAATATAAAGTGGGACCAAAAGGGTCAACTGCTTTTATTTCAGCCAAACTAAAAGAAATAAGACTATCCATAAGAAAAAGATATTATAAGAAATGCTGTAAACAAACTACATAAAAGTCATGAGAGGGCTAATAAGTTCTCTCAACTGCATGCATGAGAACTTAAGCCACGGTGACTTAGCACTTTTCGCCCCATAGACTTCCATTCATACGCACACAAATGCGACAGACCAGAAACGCAAGTTTGTGTGGCAAGTTTCGCAGTTCGCTACATTGCAAAGAACTCTGACCAGCGATATTGCATCACGTGACTGTGTGAGATCAAGCAAAGATCAAAACATGACCTCTCTGTACAGAAATGTAAAATATCGACCATTCGCTCGCATCTAATCATCTTGTTTAATGCCACACCTTTTCGCAGCAAAGGTCAACAGAATTTCACATGCTCAAACTCCAGTGTGCAATTTTATGAATTTAGGACAATGGGTTGCGAACATTTTTTTTTTGTATCTCCAGACCACTAGAGGGCAGTGTGCCGGAACACTGCAGCTAACTTTTGTAAGTTGCGTTAAATTTGTTCACAAATTAATGGAAAACGGTAGGTCTAATCAACTTGGACTCCATAACTTATGGTCAGCATGGTCTGTAGATCATGTGATTCAATTTTGGTGAAAATCAGACTAACGGCCTAGGACGAGTTGGTTCAAACAGGTGTTACGAAAAATTCTAAATAACGAAAAATGTTTCATGACAGAAAATGACATCATAGGGTGTCCAAATATTTTACGGTCAAAGATCATACTGTCCTTTATCAATGGGCCAAAGAAGCAATGTTCAACATGCTTATATAACTATAATATACATACTGTATTAGACACTCCTCTCCATGCCTTACAAAAAAAAAAGACTAACCATATCATGCATTATTATAGCTATTCTCACGTACAGTTGAAGTCAAAATTATTAGTCCTCCTATGATTTTTTTTTTCAAAGATTTCCCAAATTATGTTTATTAGAACAATGAATTTTTCACAGTATTTCCTCTTTTTGTCTGGAGAAAGTCTTATTTTTTATTTTGGCTAGAACAAAAGTAGTTTTTAATCTTTTAAAAAACGTTTTAAGGTCAATATTATTAGCCCCCTTTAGCAATATTGCTTTTTTGATTGTCCACAGAACAAACCACTGTCATGCAATGACTTCCCTAATTAACCAGCCTTTAAATTGCACTATAAGCTAAATACTAGTATCTAGTATATAGAAATATCTAAAAAAATATTATGTACTGTCATCACAACAAAGATAAAAGAAATCAGTTCTTATAAATTAGTTATTAAAACTTATATTAAGAAATGTGTCGAAAAAAATCTTCTTACCATTAAACAGAAATTGGCGAAAAATATGCAGGGGGGGTTAATAATTCTGACTAACTTTATATGCGCATCCATGTGTAATATTGCAAAGTCAAAAAATAATGAATTGCATTACGCAATTTTGCTTTGTAATTTACTGTCAAAGTGAACTGGATGCAGCAGCCACTGAACACTCATCAGCTTTTAAATCACTGCATAGGCCAGACGCTCTTCAAAGAAACAAAGCAGCTGACACATAACAAAATATTGCTATGTGTTATGATAGTCTCTTTTGATCTCCCACATCTCTCTTTGCGGTGAAGTCTTCCACAGAGATTTGCATCGAGCATTAAGATTCCAGTAGCGTCTCCCAATCTCTTCACTCCATGTAGGGTCAGAGAAATCAAAGCGGCATACATCAGAAGAATATCAGAGCAGGACTCATGGATCAGTGCCCATGGGGCCCTGGCACTAATTAAAAAAGAAGTGGGAAAATGGTTCCCATCAGATCCCGGTGGACAAGCTACGAAATGATTAGCTGCAGGTGATCGATGCAACCTATCAGCCCATCACAGGTGCACTTCTCTGGGGAGTCAGATGGTGTAGACAAGGCTCATCTGGATGCTAAATAAAAACAAGTGTGCTTGACAGGGAGGAAAGATAAATTATTGAACTTCTGCAGGGGAATGGAAAGGATGAAATCTGAAGCAAACGCTGAAGCCCTGAGATGGGCCGTACAGGCAGATCAGGTAGAGTGCTGCTGTAAATAGGTCTTTACGCTGCTGATGTTTCTGTCTGTAGATACACGAGCATTAATGGGAAGCTCAAGTAGAATCCATTAGAGCAGCTTCCTGTGCAAACATTATAGACAGCTCTCCGGTGATGCAGTTAGGCAGCTTAGTTTAGCTCTCATGGGAATAAATCAAGAATTTATTCCAGTCATGTAATGCAATACCAGACAATCATGTATGCATTATAAATAATCGAAAACAGCATAGATTGAATCCTGCAATGATAGAAACAATAAACAATATACATGTGGCTGTACGCTACCTGACAAAAAAAATTGTCGTCGATCCCAGTTGTAAGAGCAACAAATGATAACTTGACTTCTAATTGATTATTTGGAGAAGTATCAGAAGGTAGATTTTTTTGTTGAACTGCATCCCAATCATCACAAAAACTGCAGAAGACCTCTTTAAACCTGCACTGAGCCAAGATTCCCACAGAAAAATGATGGTTTGGGGTTACATTCAGTATGGGGGCATGCGAGAGTTCTGCAGAATGGATGACAACATCAACATCCTGAGATATCAAGACATTTGTGCAGCCCATTACATTACAAACCACAGGAGAGGCAAATTCTTCAGCATGATACTTTAGCCTCTACATTAAAGTTCCTGAAAGCATAGAAGGTCAAGGTGCTCCAGGATTGGCCAGCCCAGTCACCAGACATGAACATTATTGAGCATATCTGGGGTAAGGGTGTCTGGGAGTGCTGCAGGAATACTTTCTTAACAATAATGACTTTATTAACGTTGTTTGAGCCATTGTAGAGATGTATGGATGCAGTCAGCCAAGCTCATGGGAGTTAGACACAATATTAACATTAATACACTTTATTTTAATTGGTCCGTTTGTTGAATTTAAGTTACATTGCAACTAATTCTCATTAGATTATAAGTAGACTGTTAGGTTGGGGTTAGGGTTAGTGTAAGTTGACATGTACTTGCAAAGTTTCTTATAGTCAGTTAATTGTCTGTTGAATGTCAGTATCATCAGATATTAAGCAGACAGTCTATTAAAACTCAAATGGACCATTGAAATGGTGTTACCTAAGCGTAATCTAGAGGTCTTTGCCTTTCATATAAGCCACCACTGATACCAAATGCTCAACTAGAAGTCAAGTTATTATTTGTTGTTCCTAAAACTTGGATAGACATTTGGCAGGTAGTGTGTATCAGCATGTTTGGCTGCATGTTTGATACTGCATTTTTACAACAGTTTGATAAGTGTTGTATCTGAATATAAGGTGTTAACTGAAACTACAAAACTTTATCTTATTATGAAAATACAAAAACCCTATAGACTATAGACTCACAAAAAAAAAAAAAAAAAAGACTATAGTAGTGATTCCATTCCATTCCATAGTGAAATTCATTCCTTAATCAGTCATTATTTTTTCATTGGCTCTCTTGTGTATTTGATTAGCAATCATTTCCTTGTCTGTTCCTCATAAGCATGTTTCCTTGCATTATCACAAATTAAACAACTGAAACATGTATCATATAACATATATAGGAATCCGAGTTGACACTAGTGATTTGTACCTCACTTGTTAGAACTAAAATCATCCCACTATGTACATGTGAAATCTTCCTCATAGCACAGCACAGGGCTGTAGGTTGCTGTGGTAACACACGAGGGTTTAGATGCTCCCCCCTGCTGTTAACAGCGTGGATCTTCTGAGCAGACAACAATGAGGCAGGTAATTTCCTCCTGCCCCCTGGAGCGCCTATCATCTCGCCTTACTGCCTCCTACACGTCTCAATACAAACCTGCGCTTCAGTGCAAACCAAAGAACACCTGCAATCTCGCGCACAGCGCTGTGCTCATTAGCTAACAGCCATTTTACAGGGAACGATACAAGAGGAGTCAACATGTCATAGAGCGACAGCGGTGTGTTCCAGCCTGCGCTAAAAGTCTTTCCAGAGACATCAGGCTTAATTTGCCTGTAAATAATTGATTTGCTATCGCTCCGGTCCCACCAGAGACCCTCACTTTGTCAGTAGACTGCAAAGCTGCATCCACTGAAAAATTAGCCTTTCAAATGTGCCTAACCTCCCGGTTCATGGACATCACACACACACGGATACACATTCACACTGGCACACAGCATGCACAGCAAACATAGCCGCTTTCTCTTTTCATAGCTTCCCTTCAGAAATAACCTTCAACTAACCTTTAAACCATACTGAATAATTTAGATCTCATTTTCATATCAATGCCGGAGTCAAGCCAGGCAATTCTCTTTTATCTGTATATTTCTGTCAGACCAAAGCATAATAAAGTTTTCCCAAGTGGTCCTGGAGAGAGAGGGGGAAAACCGAGAGGAAGAAAGCACAGTGCGCTCCGCTGTTAACTTAGGACATTAATGATTGATGAATGATGCTATAATACCTCTAAAACCTTTTTGTGAAACACATACACACACCTGCAGTTGAAAGAGGCTGAGCTGAGCAGAAAGAGAGAGAGAATCCTGAGGACAAAGATAAACATGAACATTTGTCAGATCACATATTCATTTAGGCCAGATCAGCAGGTGTGTGCGTATGCATCAAAAGAGACTTTCACCTTTAATAGATGTTGACACACTCCTAACAGTGTCTAAGAGCATAACGAGAAGGATCCTATTCAATTGAGGGCATCTAGACTAAGAAAAATCTCTTTTTAGACAATCATAAATTCCAGAAGAACAAGATATGACTGCAATGTCCAGTCGCACAGACGCACTGTACATCTGACTTTGGCTCAGATCAATGATGATGGCATCATTTATTTAGTGGTGTCTGAGTTGTGGTCTAGTGATCAGCACACACGATCTGACATGTTGAATTACAGTGCTTATAAGGTCAAATCTGGCATGCATCGTTTTACAGTTTCCCCTACATCTCCTGACGTTTACACAGCCTTATCAATAAAACTGGCCACCATTTAAATCATACTGTATCATTTAAAACTGGATTTGCACACATGGTCATCATCAGTCATCATCCACCAAATCCAAACTATGCTGCAAAAAAACAGGGAGTTTAGAAATCCTCGCATCGCCAACAATCATAAAGTTGTCCATTGACTTCAGTGCTAGTTTTAATATAGGGATTTTGACAAACGTCACATGAATAAACAGAAAATGGAGCAGTGGCAGAATTCCTTTTGTTCAATATCAAGCAGGAGACTTTCACTAGTAGGTTGATTCACAAGTAGGTATTGCTTTGAAACTTACATTCCAACTGTTAAACAAGTGTATGTTAAATATCTATAAACATACCAACATGATCTCACGACATTTGGTAATTTTTTTAATTTAGTGGCTAATTCGTATGAATTCGTACAATCTCATTTGTACAATTTAGTATGATTTGCTTATGCCCCATGACGATTGGGTGAGGGGTAGGGTTGGCTGCCAAGCCTCCTTTTAAAATTGTACATTTTTATACAACTGAACGAATTCTTACGAATCAGCCAATAAACTGACAAAATCTAAAATACTTATGTTTCCTCATGAGATCAAGCTGAACATGCTACTCCTAAAGTGAGTTCCATGGAGGCAGACTCAGGCAGAGGGTGTACACTATAACAATCATATGACATGAGCTGACAGATTTGAATGTTACAGAATGATTGGCGACAGCGCACTCATTCTTCTAAAGGAAAAATTGGAATGTGGCTGTATTTTGGTAATTATTGGAGCCAAGACAAAAAAAAAAACGTTAAAAATTCTATTGATGCTCTAGTCATTAAATCACAATTTCATTTTAATGGTTCAATAAAGAACCCCTTAACATAAATTGAAACTTGAAGAATCATTCAGTCCCCCTACTACTGGGTACTTATACTTAAAAAAAATAAGTACAATGTACTTATTGTGTTCTTATTGTATTGCACATCACTTGTGGTGCTCTTGAGGTGAGATATGGCTGAGGTTAGGACACGTTTGGTGGTATGGGTAGGTTCAAGGGTGGGTTAAAATGTATGGGATGGGTCCACAATGTAATTATAGAAATTATTTACAGAAGTAATCTGGGGCTGATGTCTTTTAGTACAAAAAAATGAGTACAATGCAAAAACATGCATGTCCATAATAATAACTGCACTGTAAAAAAAAATTTATTTCAAATGTACTTCATTAAGGTAATTTAATATAAAGTGGGAGCAAACCCAAACAGGTTAATCACTGAGAAAAAGCCCTTCTTTCTTTTAAAAGGTGAAGGGGTCACAAGTGGTTAGGAGGCCCTATTGTCATATTAAGCATATATGGAGGACTGGCTCTCAACGTTTGGCACTTTAATGTGACTCTGGATAGAAAACCTACACATTTCCATTATTGCCCTTTCTAACAATTGTTATTTCCAAACAGTTTTTTTTTTCATGCAGCTCAATTTATTATAAACTATTTTTCTCCCCCATTTGGCAGGACCAGCATTGTTCTCTGCTGAGGTTTTCCCTTCTCCACTGAGCAGTGCTCCCTGAATAAGGAAGCGGGTAATGATATAGCAGTTCTTTACCCATGAGTGTGTTGAGCGTTCACAGCACTGTTAATTACAGAGGTGCATATGCATGCACGGGGGAACAAAGCCAATAACATGCCCACAGTCAAACACACATACACAAGCTCTTAAAAAACATATATACTCTAGCAGCGAAGTATAAATATCATCATGTGGTATTGAGGGTAATTAATTCTCATGAATAAGGGAATATGGCTGCATATAAAAGAGGAATCAGAAAGACGTGCTGTAGTGTTTGACTGCAGCTCCCTGCTGAGAGAGTTATAATAACCTCAGCCCAGCATTTTCTTGCGATAATAACACAATATCTCTCTCTAATTATGGAAATTGGGAGCAACATTAGCATACCGTGCAGAGAGTTGCTAAAGAGAATCTGGCAGCTGAATATTGTAGAAACTGGCAAAAAGAAAACAAGTGTATTTGTTTGGCTTTCTACAAAGAACAAATAAAGATGCAGAAAATATATTTATCTCATTTTCTAATCCATCAGAGTGGAATTATTGAGTGCTTGCTTGTAAACAGCATATTACTGGCATTGTTAGCAGATATTTTAATATGGTAATGGTGGCAGCAATTCAGAATCGACCTCCTTCGAACAATCCCATTATCATCACAGGTTTTAATGGAGTAACTTCAGCCATCTGTTTAAAAAACGCAGAGCTAATTCAGGAGGTTCAAGCTGTGCTGTTTCAGCGAGTAAGGGTCGCCCTTGTAAAGTATGGTGGAGGCCTTATGTAAAGTTTAGAGATAGAGGACTGCAGTGTTTAGCAGGCCTGCAGACCACACGCATTCACATGTGTCAACACAAACTATAAAAGATGGAAAACTTGAAGCACACATAAACCAAAGATTTTCTGCAAGAAAGCGATATTGTGAATGGAATTAAATGGCTCAAGAGTAAACAAGAAAAGGGTGAGAGCAGAGCAAAAAATAAAGCAAAACAGACCACAAAAAAGTCTAACATTTCTGATATTTGTTACCTCATTAACAAAGTATTTAAATCTTATAAATATTATATAATAATCAAATAAAAGTACAATTTAATGTAAAATAAAAACACAAAGCTACAACCATTGTTGGGAAACAGGGTAAGAAAACGTACCTTTTATCTTAAAAAACAACAACAAATAATACAAAATGTACTGAAAACTTACTTAAAACTTGAATTTTATTGATTCAAAATACTGCAAACATATAATAAATATGTGGCTCTGGACCACAACACCGTCACACTTATGTTGCACAGGTATATTTTTGGCTATTGCCTGCATACTACCACAGTCATGCCAGGTTCTCCCCTTCCTGAATCACCTCATCCATCACTATCACGGTCACCTACCTACTAACCAGCCACACACCTGCACGACATTCATGCCTATAACCTCCTCACTATAAAGTCACCCCTCGGTGTACGGCCTCGTCTATACAAAGGACTACTCTCTCCAAACGATCAGTGAATTCAAACCAGTTAATAGTTACTTACGTACCTGTCTCTGTGTGTTCTTTTCCTAGTGTGGTTACTTCTAGTCTTCTGTCTGGTCGTTGTTGGTCTCAGAGTCTGGTCCTTAAGTCTCCCTGTTCCTCCAGCATCCCCATCTGCTCATCGCTCCTGCCATCAGTCATCAACATCTTCTTCCTTACTGTTTTGACTGCCATCCTGGGCAATAAAATGTTTATACTTTCTACATACCATGTGTCTCGGTCCAACTGTGACATACATTGTATGGTTCAAAATTAGGATTTTTTAAAATTATTATATTATTTTTTATATTATTTAAAGATCATGATCCATGAAGATTTCTTGTAGATTTCCTACTATAAATTAGGCCTGTGCATTATGGACAAAATATATATATAATTTTTTTACTTTAACCGAATATTGTGATTTTTATTTGAGACGTTGGCAACTTTTGTTTTTCAAACACGCTACATACACACATTCTAAATGTATTCAGTCCATAAGAAGTGCATAACAAAACATTTTACAATGAAATAACAGTATTCTGTTTAATAATAAAAAAACTGTAGTAAAACTGTCTTTAAAACAGACAACATAAAATAAATTAAGATTAACCTCACCTCTAGTTAAAAACATACTGTACACAGTAATACTAACTGCTTGATAAACAAAACTGTAATACATTTTCTATAAATATATCAAAACATTTTTGTATCAGTACTCTGTATTGGTGAGCGCTTTATACAGCAGACAACTTTATAAGGAATTGTCTTGGTATTTCAAAGTAAATGCGCACCTTGGCTCTAGGGGCCAAACAGGAGTCAAACAACAAAAAATGAGGTCAAGAATTCTGGAGTCAGATTTGAGTTTTAGTAGTAATGTAAATCAGCATAATATCATTTCAAAAAACATTGCAAGAATTGGATGCTTTGTTTCCAGTGAGGATTTAGAGAAACTTGTTCATGCTTTTATCACCAGCAGGGTGGATTACTGTAATAGACTCTCAACTGGCCTTCCCAAAAAGACAGTCAGACAGTTGCAGCTCATCCAGAATGCTGCGGCCAGGATTCTGACAGGAACCAAAAAAACTGAGCACATCACACCTGTCCTTGGGTCTTTACACTGGCTACTTGTTACATTCAGAATAGATTTTAAAGTATTACAACTCGTCTATAAATCACTTAATGACATAGGACCTCAATACATCACACATATGCTCACTGAACACAAACCTAACAGATCATTAAGATCAAGTAAATTAGAAATTCCAAGAGTTCAGTCAAAGCAGGGTGAATCCTCCTTCAGCTATTTCACACCCTGCTGCTGGAATCAGCTTCCAGAAATGATCAGATGTGCTCCAACATTGGGAACATTCAAATCGAGACTAAAAACACATCTGTTTATCCGTGCCTATATCGAATGAGCCCTGTGCTACGTCCGACAGATCACACTATTATGTCGTTCTTTTCTTCTTCATTCTTTAATAACCTGCTTTAACACAGTTTAATCTGTTTTTATCTGTTTTAACCAATTTAATTTTTATTTTCTTGTTTCTTTTATTTCTGTTTATGTAAAGTACTTTGAATTCCCGTTGTGTATGAAATGTGCTCTATAAATAAACTTGCCTTGTTTGTTTAAATTTTTTTAAACAACAGATTCCAGATTTTTAAATAGTTGTTTCTCAGCCAAATACTGTCCTATCCAATTTTGCCCAAGCCAATATAACCAAAATATACATCAATTGAATACATTTATAAATATACAAATGTATACATTTATAAAATATATGAAAAGTATGTAAACCAACCTAATAATTGTTGCATAAAAGAAGATTATAGTGTTAAAGGTAGGCTCTACCTGTATATGTACAACATCCAGACACCTCAGCATATTCAGTGACACATTAAAGCCTTTGACATGCTCTTTCCACCTGCCCTCCCTCTATTATCACAGGTAAAGTAATGAGCAGTGGGAAATTCATTTATTTCTCTCTCTATCTCTCGGTTGCCGCAGGCAGTCAGGGAGGGTTAGCATTTCACTAATGTGTTCATAATTTAAATGGCAATGCTGTCTGTCGGTGGAGCGTGCCATGAATTATGCAACAAGACGTCTCAGTCTTCAAGCAGACAAATAGAACAGGCTCATACCTCTGCAAAACAAACAATACTCCAATCAAAATGCCACTATTAATTAGCTAATTAGAGACCTCAAACAAGTGCGAGCTAGTGACAGATAAAGAAACAGCGCCAACCAATTTTCTTAAGTGATCATTATGAGGAAGATACCGTTAGAGGGTGTTAATTACAAAAGAGCATTCAAACAAATCTGAATATTAGTTTTGAGTTAAAACAAATTATTCCCTCTTCTGGCTGACTTCTGGCCTTCATCTCGGTCCGCGCGGAGCCTGTGATGATACGCACACAGAAAGAGGGGGAAAGGCGGAAGGCATCTGTTATGAAGAGACGCCGATTTTGAGAACCCTCGTGTCGTAGTGAAAAAGGAATCATTACTAATGAATGAAGGGAAGATAAAAAAGAAAAGATTTCCCTCAAATCTCTCAGTGTTACGTGAATCTTTAATGCAAATGGAATTTCAAATGAGCTGAAGCTATCTTCAGAGACCTCTACTGTTTTCCAGCAGCCCTCGATTAAAATTTATATCACCGATGATTTATAAATTTCATTAATAGCCCAGCATTGAGGCAACCGGAGAGATGGCTCTTTCTCTCTCTATCCCTCGGCACGCAGTCTGATGTCTCCCGTTCCCATTCTCCTTCCCAAGTATTACTCTCCCTCAGCCTCCAATTTAATATTCCATTTTCCTCACACATTATAGAAAAATCTAGTCTTGCACAGTCTCCCCCCTTCCCCGATGTCAAAATCAGAGTGATTTTATAATTGGGCCCTTGCTCATTGTTATTCAAAACCCGGTAGAGCCAATTAGTTTTACCCTTTCTGACCTGTTCATGCTTTGCAGGAGCGCTAACTAAAGACTCTAAGTGAGGGAGCTGCAACGGAGGTCTTATCTTCCCCTCCGTTCTGATTAATAATCCTGTCACAGCCATCTCACTTTTTAAAAAGAAAAGCCTGGTTAAGGCCCAGCCTTTCTCCATCACTCCCTTCCCTTTTTATGCCTTTCTATTAATCTTTAATGGTGGCTGGGTCACTCACTCCCTTTTGTCTTGTCAGATAAATGTAGTGTTAACAAGATAATGAGCTTTCTGGAGGATGGGGAGAGAAGAGCTAAGCTAGCAGGGTGACCCCTCATTCCGGCTGAAATGGGGAATGGAACTGGAAGTGTGAGTCGGGTACTGTAATATCATGATCTCTGCATGGCTTCATCATCTTGATCATTTCACAAGACGAGCGAGAAGAGAGGTGTCAAATCTAACAGCAACAAGCAGACCTGTGAATGCACAATCATTTACAAAGAGCAGAGAAAGGCAATATCTCAGACACTGATGTATAAGATGTGCTCAAAAAGCTTCCCTCTGTGTATTCTGATGCAATTATTTTGTGCATCGCTTCATATTCAAGGGATTTGGTGCGTTAGGTTGGTATCTAAAGCTCTGTGAACACGTATTGACGTGTTCATATGCATATCGTGACTACACTTGTGTTCTGAATCCCTTACAATTTGTCATGTCCTATATTACCTTTGAGGAAGCTAGGTAGAAATAGGTACAAACGTTTCAAATGAAGCCTCATTGCAAATGCGTGCCTCAAGTCAAATTTTGCAAAAAAATGTTGCTCGGGCACAATTTGTTGCTCGTTTCAAATGACAAATCCACTAGAGGGTGCTGTTTACATTTCTGCAAATCTATAATACATTACTTACACCGTTTTGATATACCGTTCACCAAACGGCGGGCCTTGTCATACAAATAAAATTGCAAACCACTGACCTAAACCAACCCAAGTTTTTTTAAAAGCTAAAGTAAGAGAAAAGTCCATCACAGCCACATAGTTTTACCTTGATTTTCCATTTCTATTATGAAACCGTGCTGCACTAGACTTAAAACGGAGTGCTCTGCATCCCAAACACACCACTGTACAAAAAGAGCCACTAAACAAACTGACCATGCAGGAACATTGGCCATGTTTAAACAGAAAGGTGAGGCAAACATTTGATTACAAATCATAAAAATCATTTAGTTATTTAGCGGTACTAATTTGATGTTGTACAAAAAACTTATATATACTGATAATATTTCGTTGTAAATAAATCAATAAAGTTAACTTAAAAGATTTTACAAATTTAAGTGGATAGAACATAAAAAAAACTTAAGGATTGTGTTGATTAAGCACATTAAGTAAATATTTAGAACAAGCAGAAAAAATAATGTTACATCAATGAGCTGGACGACCATCAAGAGAAAAAGATGTGGAAGTTGAAGTTTATTTATAAACTAATTTCGAGAGGATCACATGCTTATGATTGACCGGCTGGTCCCATATTAACTATCACAGGATTTACCAATCAGATGAATCCCAACTCACTATAAAGAACCAGATTTTTTACCTTAGTTATCTCCATCTTGAAAAATCACCCTCATCCACCCCTACTCCTCTCCCTTTTTCCTAGATTAACCCAAGAGAGGGTGGCAAGGCAGCTCAGTGGTTAGCACTGTTGCCTTACAGCAAGAACGTCACCGGTTCGAGTTCCGGCTGGGCCAGTTGGCTTTTCTGTGTGGAGTTTACATGTTCTTCCCGTGCGCACGTGGGTTTCCCCTGGCTTCTCCATTTTACTCCCACAGTCCAAAGACATGTGGTATGAGTGAATAGAACAAACCAAAATGGCACCGTATATATTTTAAACTTTCAATGCCAAACTGTAATAATCAAAAAACAGGCCAAAATAATAAATTCAGGGGAATTCTGGAGACCTACCTGAGCTTAGACTACCCTATTGCCCTACAAAATGAGAGGAAGCCCTGGGCTCAAGGATCTTCTGAGCTCAGGGCTCTCTCCCAGGACAGCATGCCAAACAAGTGTGAACACCTACAATGACTTTAATCGCAATCTGTGTGTTCTCAAAGTAGCAATATATAAATACCTTGTATTGGTGCGCTTTCTTATAAAATATCCCATAATGATGATATGTTAGCTAGGTAAATGCAAGAAAATGCATATTAAATGTAAGGTGTACAGCCTTTATGATTCTTTAGACACAGGAGAATAATAGTGATGTGACACAGATGTTAAAATTATCCAGAGAAAAGGATATTGCGAACTAAACATGGTTTTAATCAAACATTATTTTGGCTGAAACTGAATATTCTGAATTTCCACTCTAATGTCCTCACCATAGATATTCACATTAGATGTTACCCACGCTATTGTTGTCTACTGGAAGAAATGCGCCAATAGAGCCACCATTTTAGTACAGGGTAGCACTCCTTTGAAATGAATGTGGGACCAAGGTGCAGTGAAGGACTGGCTATCCAGAGCCAGAGATATATACAGTACACATTAAAACATATATCTATGATCTGGCGTTTTCTTGGTGGTCAGTATGTAATTTAAAAAAAAAAAACAATTTTATAAGTTATAATTTTACACCACTTTTCTACATCGATGGATCAGTGACCACACAGGCATTGCTCACAAAGAGCATCTGTTTGAGTGCATGGAAATGTATTTAATCTGATCTAATCCGTGTCCTGAAACACTCTCCTCCTGCTTTCAATTCTCATTCATTTGTGAATGAATCCCTGTTATGGACGACTCGTTCACATAGCCATCAATAACACAGGTTTCTAGCACAGCAAGCATCTTGTTGTCATATTTCATTGACATTGTTTGCTTATTTTATTATTATATATTATATATTTTGTTATTATATGTTATATTATTATATATTTGATTATTATTATTATTATTATTATTATAAACAAACCTAGCATAAGCCTGCTATTTAGTGCGAGTTGGTGCTACTTTGCCTGAACATCTGTGCAGTAAGTGACTGTATTATCATCAATAACGTTACTTGTTTAGCACAAAACTTTGTAACACACACACACACACACACAAAAAATAATGAAATCTTACCAATGAAATGTGATGCTTTATTGTTTGCTCGTTAGTACATCCGTACACAGCGCTAAAGTCAAGCATCTTCAGATTGGCTTTAGTCTTGACTATAGTGCGCTTGAATGACATTTGTTTTGGGAGCACTGCATAAATGTGGCGGTGCTATTGATGCATGCCTAGAGTCCGTATGCGATATCTGGTGTATATATCTATGTGTATTCACACGTAAAAATCTCCTCGTCACCAAAACAGGATGGTACACAAATTTCAATGTCATTTTATATATATTAAAAAACTAAACGTGACTTCTTCACATGAGTAGAACCAGATACAGGTGGTTTCCATTAAAATAAAATGAAAAACCAAAGAATCTTCCATCTGGCCTGATCAGAGCAGGAAAAAGACAGAACGCAAACAAATATGTTCAGCGACAATGACCGACAACCTCAAAAGATGTCTGCCTTGCTTAAATTATCCAGATCTTACACATCTATAAACATGAGACATCACCCCTTTAAAACCTTTTTTTAATATAAATCCAAAACCTCAATATGCTATACAACATTTACATTCATTCACTGTATTTAACTCAACTCATATTTCAACTCCAAAAATCCCTCTTCAATCTCGGGCATCAAATGCACTGCCACCAGTACTGACTTTATTACATGTCTGTATCGCATTTAAAACATTAAAACAGGCCTTCCTGTGCCCTTGCTCGACTCACGGCTACATGTTTGTCTATCTGTACGGTTTTAAGCTACAGCCCTTTGTTCCATCTCTTCTGAAAGCCATGGGAACAGAAGAGGGGAATGTAAAAGCAATATGTTGCAAGAAATGGGAAATGAGGGACTTGATCCTTCCTGTTTTTCTTTTCTCTTTCGCTCTATTCCCCTTTTACAGGATATTGCGAAGAGGGGATTGTGGCTAGAGGGGAAGAGATGGATGTTAAATGAATCTCCCCCCCTGAACACTCGAGGTCTGGCTATCAGTGACAACACATTCCACTCGTTTGGTCATTATTCCACCTCTTATACTTTGATATACATCTAATATGCTAATGTATATGAACTATTTATGCACACAAACACTCACACACTGCACTTGCCCTGAGGAAAAACACATCTAAAATGGGGGGCCAGTCTAATTGTCTCCCCTGCCTGGGCTGCTTGCCCAGAGGCCTCCTACACAAACCATTACATTAAATCTGTTATCCAACCAGCCGCAGTGTGCCGTGGGGGCATCTTTAAACACATCCTCCATTTCCGCATGCACACACAGACCTACTGCTGCTTCTTGCAAACCACATAACACAGTCAGGCTGACTGACCCAAAGCAATCAGTACAACCAGACCAAACGCTGTTCTGAAAATTAATACAACAACATTGATTTTCAGGGACATTAATGGCCAACAGGGTATGAGGTTCTGTCCGCAAAACATCTCTGGCTTGGACGGCATGTGTTATGTTAACTGCTGTGTCACAAGACTAGTAGAGGGGTTGGTGTGGTTTCATAAAGAGGAAATGGTGCTTTTGCTTTGAGAGCGGTTACTGTGGCCAGCACTCTCGGGTCTGACCACGGGCCAGTGAAAAGAGAACTTGGGGCTTTCAGAGCAGTGAACAAGTCAAGGGCGGTGGAGGGAAAGAGAGTAATGGGTTGAGGGACAGAAGATGACAAAGGAAGAGAACGGCATGTTACCAGCAGCCAAAGAGAAGCAGGAAAGGCCATTGAAAACAAATGTCTGTGGTCTGCCTAAAGTTCAGGGTGGGGCAGAGTTTGTGGCAGTGACCATTGTGAACAACACAATCAGACATAGTTCTTATACAGTTGCAGAATACGCCGACTGAGTCACATGAAAATGAGGGGATTGCAAACTATGTGCGAACACTGTGAGGCTTACTCGCTAATAATTTCATACAATTTGCATATTCACATGTGTAGGAAGAGTTCTCACGCTAAATTTTCCACAGCATTGACACTACACGCGCATACACGTTTGTTCTTACCTTTGTATAATGTTGATGCGCCTAAACCATGTCCATACAGTATATTGACTTTCTGTGAACCTCACCTTTCTCCTCAACATGAGCTCTCACGCAAAATCATCCAAGATAATTGCATAGATGATTGTATACTGATTTGGGCCAGTAGAATGTTTTTTGTAAATACATTTTTTAATAAAAATCTACCAATTTTTTTCATCAAATGCAAGTCAGTGGCTGTCAGGACCTTGGGCTAAAAAATAAAATAAAAAATAAAAATCAGGTAATGAAGCAAATCAAAAATCATTCCTCTGGCTTCTGGTGATGACATTTTACCCTTTAAATGGCAGTTTGTTCAGTTGTAAGCCACTGGAAAGAAATATGTAATTTCATTGCTGTTCTTAATAAATGTACATGTATGCCAACCTGACAGATTTGACCTATAAACCTTATCACTCACAAAGAAGGATTTATAAAAAATGAACACAGGGTGCTTACACCTTTTCAAGAGTCTTAAAACACTTTAAGCACTTTCCAGGTAAATTTTCTAAACATTTCATAACTTTATAAGTGCGACAAAATGACATTCACATACATAATTCATTACATTAAATCAGATGCTTTATACATATAGTTGTATAGTATAGTATTCCAGGGTAAATTTGTGATTTTTTTCCCCATGTTGAGCTTTGAATTAATGTCAATTATTCTTTTAAAATGTCATTTACTCTTAAAGGTGTTATCTTTTTATTTATTTTAATTACATGCATCGTTCGTTCATGAAATGGTCATTTCAAACCCTCCAGACTAAAATGAATGCATTTTCAAGGATCACCAATAGCACCCATTCGAACCCTGTAAATGGTTTAAATATACGCACAGCACCCACACATCGTACTTAGTCTTTTAATGTTTAATATGATCGCATAGATTGAGATGCTAACAGAATATTATTTTCACATTTAATATGCTCATATACGGAGTAATCATTGTTCAAAAACTAAAATAGCAGATACTGCTTTTGGAATATGAGCAGACTTTTTTGTAATGTGAAAGGAGGAAGAACTTTAGCAGAAAAAAAAACCTTTAAGTCTGTGAGTCTCCCTCACAACATTGTTGTCTATGACATGCTACATTTGAATGCCTTATGACAGCAAGGATTGCTTGGCTGTGGAAATTCTGCTTTAAATTGCATTGTATATTGCAAATATCAACCGTTTGTATGCGTGGGAAGCTCTGTTATTCAAGGAACCTTTATAAAGTAGATGGAATAAAAATGAAGTTTAAATAAAGATGTGAATGCTCACAGGCTAATCAAAGGGTGAACAATAAATGTGAGCAACATATGGTCTAAATATAACACCTATGCTTGCAACGAATGTAGAGAACGGGCAAGGAGTCAGAAAGTTTACTGGTGAACTATTTGTAGTGAATACTATCTGACTCATAATTTACTGGAAGTCACAAATAATAAGCTAAAGTGACATTTTGTCCAGTGAACAGACAATCGCCCGTTGTCCCTCTGACCAACAAGGCAGACAAGCAACCGTCTTTTATCGGCCATCATTTTCAGAGAAGTTAGCAATCTTAAAGAGCAACACATTTTGTAAAACATGCTCATCATGAAAGCGATTGTTGAAAGAAAAGCTTTTCAGCGTTCATTGTACTTGTGCCAAGCCTGACATATAAGCCAAACACTCACCCTTGACCGGAACAATCCGATACTGGATCTTGTTTTGTTATTGAACACATCCTTTTAAAGCCAAATGTCTGTGCTAAATTGTGTCCAAACATCCATTAAAACTAGATGAAACATTCCTCTGGACTTATGAGAAGCTGTCCCCAAAGATTTCATCCAAAGTTTGTACGTTGTGTTTTTTTTTTTACACTAGAGTGGTGGTCTGAAAGTCCCTAATACTTTTGATGTCCTCAAGCTGACAACCTTATTAAACCCATGCTTGCTTTGCGCAGTAAATTAAAATAACATCTGTAATAAATGGCATTTCCTATTCAGTGTTTCAGAGTATTTTTCTTTGTAATTTGTGTGAGTCATTTAACAGACTATTATTTTATGTTAATTTATATCATCAAACTGGAAGAAACGACAAAAAACAACAACTATGATTTAAACTATGAGTGCATCAGTGTTTCACGTCATATCAAATACCTTTTGCAGCTCTAGATAAGGTCCTTTATTACTGAATAAAACTATCCAAATTTTATTTGAATATTCTTTTCATGTAAAACATGAATTAAAGGACTGAAATACCATCTACTGCATCTCAGAAAGAATTTAAATGATCTGGAAAATAAAAATGCTTTACATTTTAACAAAGATTATACATTTTCATTAGTATTTTTTTGAAAAAACATGATTACATCTGGCCATCTAAGCATTTATTTTATGCTGATGTGTGTTTAATGTTTAAGATATTTAATGATCTTGCACCACCACCCCTCAAACAATGAATAATTGTCTGCAAGGACAATATAAGACAGACAAGGTCATCGGTTAGAGGTGATTGTTCAGTTAAACTTTAGAGAACTGCTTTTGGACAATCAGTTTTTTTCAGTCAGAGCAGCAGAAAGATGGAATAAAATACCAATGCACATCAGAGAGAGGAACACTTTTAATCATTTTAAAACTCTTCTTAAAATTTGGCTTAAACAAAATCAAATATGCAACCACTGATTTTATTTTCTTGACAACAATGTATTGTACAGTATGTATGTATCGTACTAGAAGTGTATGTTGTATTTTTTACTGTTAAATTTGTTACAACCTCCTGCCCAGGGACTACAGATGTAAATTAGCTTTATAGCCAACTCTGTATAAATAAATAAATAAATAAATAAATAAATAAATAAATATGCCTGTATCAAGTGCAAAGGTGTCAAAAACAAAAAAAAAAAGTGTTTTAGTAGTGGTTTTGCAACCGTTTCTTCATTCTCTGCACAATCCACATGCATATGGGCTTCTTTCACATAAAGCTAGATGTTAAACTAGACCCTCACTTGCCGTTAAACTCTCGTACTCATGGTCATACATATTTGATAATAAAACTACAAAAAACTCTTCAATCAGTTTCTTTTGGGTAAGTCCCTTTATTCATCAGGGGTCGCCTCAGCGAAATGAACCACCAACTGATCCAGCATATGTTTTATACAGCGGATGCCCTTCCAGCTGCAACCCAGTACTGGGAAACATCCATACACACTCATTCACACACATACACTACAGACAACTTAGCTTGCCCAATTCATCTATACCACATGTCTTTGGAGTGTGGGAGAAACCAGAGCACACGAAGGAAACCCACACCAACACGGGGAGAACATGCAAACTTTACACAGAAATGCCATCTGGCCCAGCCGGGACTCCAACCAGTGACCTTCTTGCTGTGAGATGACAGTGCTAGCCACTGAGCCACCATGTCACCCCACATAAAACTCTTTAAGGTTTAAAATCCTACAATGTGGTGGGTTATGCAGCAACGGGCGACAAATGGATGGACCTGCCTGTCTTCATACACTTGCTTGGTGGGATGATCTGAGGACAGTGAACACAATAAAATATATGGAGTTCAGCGTATCCGCTGTCTATAAGACTGATGCAAAGAAAGCCAGGAATGACACAAGATGGAAGTACCCTAGATGAAAATAACGTGTTCACAGAATTTCCCTTCTGTTAGGAAAAAGACTGGCGACAGGATCATACATGTCTGCCAGTGGTCACCAAACAAACTCTCATTTGAATAATCATTGTCTTCCCCGGAGGCTGACAAGATGTTGGAGAGTTGCATAAGCATCCTAATTCACAACAGGATTCGGCTTCAGTCAACAACAAATGTTCTCACATGAACTTAAGATATATAATACAGCAAATCTGTACTGATGCGGCACTTTACTGACATCAAATTATAGCAAGAGACTGTGACAGACAACATGAGCCACATTGTCAAAAGATTTACATTGTGAATAGATTCATTTCCATTATCCTTCATGTTGTGCAAATTACGAATTTGGCCAAAAAAATAAAACATTTAGTATATGCTCACATGAGATGGTTTTTCAGGAAATTGAAAAAAAAAAGAAGAAAAAAAAAAACTAAAACTCTTTATATGTATGCAAGTCACATGATCAAACTTTAAATATACAGCATGTGTTTATTTTTAGAAACGTTATTCATTGACTTCACTTTCATTCATTCCTTTATTCATTTTCAGGGTTTGCCACAGCAGAATGAACTCCCAACTATTCCAGCAAATGTTTTATGCAGAGGATGCCCTTCCAGCCACAGACTCCACTTTCCAAACTTCTAAAAATTAATTATCGTAAGAAGCATGCCTTTCCCAGTACTGGGTTGCAGCTCGAAGGGCATCTGCTGTGTTAAACATAAGCTGGAATAGTCCATTCCGCTGTGGCGACCCCTGACGAATAAGGAACTAAGCTGAAGGAAAATGAATGAATGAAGCATGCCTTTGTGGATACTGCAGGTAGTCTAATGTTTCAAATATATATATCAAATGCACAAAAAGTCCTCACTGCCTCACAAGGGAAGCACATTACACATTTCAATCTATGCAGAAGAAAAGCTTGACAAACATTCAATAGGCTTAGCAGCTATTATTCAAGAACGATCGATAAGATTGGTTTTTAATTGATTGCCTCAATCAAGTTAATTCTACAGAGTTAATCAAGTTAATTTCCTGAACGGTACCATTTTAACTATATATACACACACACATACACTGAGTCCATAGAGAAACAAATTTACAGCTACGCAGCCCCAGGAGAGGATAACATTGAATCCAGCTATTGAACTACTCCATCACGTTGAAGAATGTGGACCATGACATTTTTCCAAAAATAGGAAATTGGTCCATTTTTGAACAAAGCAGAAACGCAGGCTTGGGTATGTAGCAGCATCAAAGAGAGACTAAATGAACAATGAAATTCCAAACACTTGAGGCAGGCTGACCCAGGTCCTTCCCCGCTGAAAAGGAAAACATCAGGTGGGGTTGCGATCTAACAACCACCTGGGATCCATTAGGGTCTCCATTATATCTGGGCTTCCATTTCTTTCCCAGCTCGCAAAAGCCTCTGAAGTACGAGTGAGCGCCGAGATCGCACGCCTGCCAAGGTTGTTAACCTGCAGGCATTTGTAATGTCGAGCGGGAGTTGCTTTATTAGCGGAGTGAAATAATCTCTACCAAAGTGGTTGAGATGATGACAGACCCAGATTTATGACCCCTGTAAAAGCCCCAGCATCGCGGCTGCTCCAGCATGCATCATGAAAACTAATAAGAAGTGGGACTCGCTGCCAATGGCATAAATTCATGCAGATTTTGATCTCGGAACATCTGCAAGGCTCGAATAATTTATGCTGCACTCTCCACGAAGGGGCTTACAAGCTCTCTGATAACTTGTTTTGGTCTGTTATGCGAGGAAGCCTCAGGTAATCCTTCGCCTCAGGGACAATACCTGTCAGAACTGTATCCAAAACCACAGAAAGTGCACATCAAAAGCCACAAAATTCAGAAGCAGAGTCTGTCTGGTCTCTCCACAGCATCTGAAACGCCTGCATTTATCTGTGCTTGTGATGTGACTGGTGTAGCGGAATGATGAATTCTTTTAATGTGATTTGGATGGAAACGAGAACGAGTCTGAGAAGCAGGGAGTATTTATATCCATACGCATTCTTGTATCACATTGCTGTCTTTCTACACACACACACACATACTAGGTTTTGACATCTAACTGCTTATGAAACAGCTCAATTACACCATTGTACACAAACACACTTCTCTGCGTGTGGCATCTCTAGTTTCAGTGCAATCTGCTTGATTGAAAACCTCTGCAGGCAAAGTGAATAGTTTGGGATTGGCACTCAAATGCTGGTAATTGAAGCATTGTTGTTGTCATTTGATGTACAATTTAAACCCACAGCGTTTACAAGCCTATTTCTTTTAGTCAGGTAACAAACAAAAAAAAAAAGGCCCACTCAAAGTGGCGCTGTATGCTTTGTACACTGTATGCCTCCACCTTCACATCTTTACAGACCCTTTGCAATCATTTCAGCAGATGTGGCAGCAGGTGAACCCGGGCAAATATTCGCAGAGGCATTATAACGGGAGCTGGCATGCTACTGCCCTTCTAGAACAAGAATGAGTGGCCCTGACAAACCAGCAGATTCAGTAGATCACCTGCCAACACCTCGGCCAATGAACTTCAAGCATTAAATCACACAAATATTTGATGATAGACCATTTCACCTGTGTAAACAGAGATACGGCGCCAAAATATTCACTGCAGAGGAAGCATGAGCTCAGCCTGTGCATGTGCAAGACACAAGATTGATTTTCAAGCATTTCCGAGGCATTCATTAAGTAAAAGCCAAAAAATGTTTTTCCCAGTCATTGGATGAGCTTGTTTTGAGCTTTTGGA
>CAIGQQ010039163.1:7802397-7819078 GCA_903798035.1 Danio albolineatus | reverse complement strand
TTTATAAATCCAAGACTTACAGTGCTTAAAACATAATGTAGGCCTGCCCTCTGGAGGATGGGAGTGAAACTACACCACACTCCTGCCTCACTATAAATGCAGTGCCTTAAAATCATAAAACAGAGATGAAAACTGGGTGAGTGTTCTGAGCCCTGATTCATGGTTACGACTGCAAGGCAGTGATTCAGGGAAGACAGCGCTTACAACCAATAAAACGTGCATCTCTTGACCATTTAGCCTGCGGAAGCTAATGAGGCTTTAGCTGGAGAATATTTAATGGACTCTGCTGGCATGATATTTAAGGGCAAATGACAGAATTGGGGAATGGGCACAATGGGGCCTGCGCAGTTAAAACCACTTAACATGATGGAGATTGTTAGGCTCAAGATCTTAATTCTAAGAACAGGGATTTTTTTTTCCATCCCTTAAGCAAATTACTGGATTGAACCTAGGCTACTAAGCGGTTTCTTTATAGAAATAAATGACTTTTCATTGCTGTAGCTCGAGAAACATCATACCAAAGTCATCACAATGAAAATAACTGAAGCACCTTTAGTATTGCTACAAGGTTTATAGTATAGTAATGCTTTAAGAGTACTGATATGCACACTGTAAAAAATTATAAGATCAATTGGTTCTTACAGCATATGTTTAAGGTCACTGTAAATAATAAAATAAAGTTAGAACATGATTAACTTCGATAAATAGGTTACACAAGCCGTTTTAAGTCAGTTTCATGTAATATAAGTTCAGTGGACTCAAAATGTTAATTTGATTCAGCTTTAAAAAATTAACGCAACCAGGATTTTTTTTACAGTGCACCTGGGAACCTAAAATATTGTCCAAATATGTTGCCCAAAAGCTAATTGAACACTGCACAAACGCTGACCAATGTGGAGATTCACCAAACTACACTATGTCACTTCTCAGATGAACATGTCACCCAGTGCCAACAGAGAAACAAACTGATTTGCTTAAACTTGACAAATGTATCTGCAGCTCTTGATCAGCATCTGGCAGTGGAGTTGGCCCATAAAGGGTTAGCTGCGTTTAATTTGGTTATTAAAAATGTTCATAAATTTGCTGTTAATATTGCCTTCAAACTATTTATAATGTAGCAAACATATTTATTTAGTAAAGAGCTTTTTTTCTTTAGATGAAACTATGGTCCTTGGTGATTTATGGAATGCAACTCAAAGACTACTGACAAAAAGGGTTAGAACAAATAAAGAATTAAGATCTTAAAGCAATGGTCTCAAACTGTATTCCTGGAGGGCTGCAGCTCTGCATAGTTTAGCTCCATCTCACACCTGTTTAATAGTCTCTAGTAGTCTGAACACCGTGATTAGTTGGATCAGCTGTGGTTGATTAGCGTTGGAGCAAAGCTGTGCAGAGCTGCGGCCCTCCAGGAATCGACTTTGAGACCTGCCTTAAAGTATCATTGGGAGCCTCTTTAGTTTTGCCTGTGTTTTTAAGTGCCAGTAGTTTTTAACTTGGACAGAGGTGTCCAACTCTGGGCCTTAGACGTACAGAGTTTCAAGAGTTCACACTTAGCTGATGATTAATTATAAAGCTTATTTGGCATGCTGTCCCGGGAGAGAGTCCTGAGCTCATAAGATCCTCGAGCCCAGGGCTCCCTCTCGTTCGCAAGGCGAGAGGAGAGTTTGAGCTCAGGTAGATCTCGAGAACTCCCCTGCGGGTAGCTAATGAACCGATAGCGGTCGCTATGAAAAGATAACTACTTGCTAGGAGCATGTCTATGGTGCCGATTTGTATTAATCAATTAACTTAATTTTTATGTTTTTGGACGGTGGGAGGAAACCGGGGAACCCGGAGAAAACACACATGAGCACTGGGAGAAGGTGTAAACTCCACACAGAAACGTCAGCTGGCTTGATAAGGACTAGAACCAGTGATGTTCTTGCAGTGAGGCAACAGTGCTAACCACTGGGCCACCGTGCCACCCATCTAGGAAAGGAGGAGGAGTAGGGGTGGAAGGGGGGATTCTTCAAAATGAAGATGAGTGTGATATGGAACTTAGGTTATATATAGTGGCTTAGGACTCATCTGATAGGTGAATCATAAATTGGATAATGCAGGACCAGCTGCGAGCAATCATCTGCACGTGATCCTCTCGAAATTAGTTTATAAAACTTTACTTAGTTCCAACCCTGCTCCAACACACTTTCCTGTGTAGGTTTCAAACAAGCCTGAAGGACTTTGGTCCTCCAGGACTAGAGATTGACACACGAGGCCACTGTTTCATCTAAAAACCTTCTTTAATGTTCTACTAAAGAAAAAAGCCACCTACATCTTGTATGGCCAGAGGGTGAATAAATCAACAGCTAATTCCCATTTATCTTTTTAAGTACAATACCTCCGTGACAAGCTGTTTTGTTGCTTTATATTGTTTTAGGATCCTCTGAAGTCATGATCGTAATTTTTTTCAACAGCGTGCCTGACTAGATTATCCCCTGTGCAGTGCAGCCATCCAATGCAACACGTTTGCTCAGACCGTTGACTCTCTCTGTGGGCACTTACACCCAGGACTCAGCCGTTTGTTGTGTAGATGACTCATAAATATTTCCTTCTGTTTTAAGCTAGCATGGAAGGTAGAAACGGTCTCTCTGAAAGTCTCAAGCATGAAAGGTTGGATGGAGCAGCCACGGTTCCTCACAGGATCCTGCACCACCCAACGCCTACAAGCATCCGCAAACTATTTTTTTTTTCCAAGCCATTTGCATTACAGTCTAGGGCGAGCTGCAATCATTAAGGTGCAATCAAAGTCAGACGATGATAAATCACAGCAACACAAACCTGCAAAAGCTACAGATGAAAGAGGGAAGATTAGAGAGATTTAAAGGACATTTAAAGCCATTAATCCAATACCTTGCCTTAAAAAAAAGAGAGGAAAAGCAATTTAATTAACATCCAGGACAGCAAGCTGAAGGGATGTTACACACTTGCGCACTCGTGTCAACATCAAAAGAGCCCGGCCTTGTTTAAACTCATTTTAAGTAATGAAATTCCGTTCTGGTATATGAAAGCAAGGCTATTTTATGGATAGTTCTTTAAATCTGGCATTTCAAGGTAAATTAGATTAAAATAACATAATTGAAAATGATTAGAATGTTGTTGCTTGTTAAAAATCCACCAAACTCTCACTTTGGAAAGACACAGGCGAGAGTGTCCCTTTAACTCAACACTACAATAAACCCCTGTGTAGCTCTCGAAACACATGGTATTAATTTAGCTTTGTTTTTATTCTTCCAAAGTGTTCTACGAGGGTTTGTTAAAGTTTACCAAATGTGGCTGAATTTCAAGGAAAGGAACAAATGCAGATGTAATTTTCCACTTTACAGCCTGTTTATGTATTGTGAATTCCTTCCTAGGAGACGGGTGCTTTCATGTCTTAATTGGATTGTGTGACTGCGGCTTTGTCTAACAAATGCACATTTTCAGTGCTAATGATCGACAGTCACAACCCTGAATTTGCCTAAAGCACTTTGACTCCGAGCCTAATGTGTAATGAATAAACTAATACCTTATGTTCTAGCGGGAACATGAAACATTTGAAACACCTCTAGAGCCGCACCTTCACCCTGCTGCTGGCCTCCTGCCGGAGGTATTAAACGACGGAAGTAAACACTGAGAGCGGGTGCACAGATCTGCAGAATAGCTAATCAGGAAATGATGATCAGTGAGAAAGACACTTAGTTCATTAGTTCAATGACATGATTGTGCAATAAAAGTAACTAAAAGCTTCAATGACTGGTGATTGGCAGTCTAGTTAGTGCTAGAAGCACTAGATGTCTTCAGAGCTAATATATACAGTACTGTAGCATCTCATATTCAGAGCTAATGTTCACAGAGCACATAGTGCAGTCCCAAGAGAGCCATTTTTAAAAAAAAAATCATTATATTTTGCCACTATCCATCAAACTACTACATTTTTGTCATTTATCAGCAAGTGTTGAATAATTTAAACAAAACGCAGCATTTTCAATTATTTTATCAATTTAACAAATAACAATTGAGCATTTTCACCCACACTGACATTTAATCTAGCTACTTATACTTAATATGCTTTTTAAAATATGGATCCATGAAAATGAGTCTTTGATCCATATGTATAAATTATATAGACCATATAGACTGTCAAATGAGATCAATGTTTGTTTTTCAAATGTATTAACAGATAATCTCTTTTTACACTATACAGCTCAATAAGCTGTCTCTTTAAAGTGCTATTTTTTAGTTAAGAACTAAACTATTTAAATGGCAATAGAGAATTTTCTTACATTTCATATTTAATTATGAAAATAATGATAAAAAGAAGAAAATAAATGATACCCATAAATTAGGTACTAATACTTTAGTATAATATGCACCCTTTTTAAGGGAAGGAGGACAGGCAGAATTCAGAGGTCACTGTCCTGGTATCAGCAGCTATACCACTTTACAATGAAGGTTCAGATTATCTTTACCAATAATCCTTGTAATTTAATATCAGTTAAATATAATTGAAAAAAGTAAATTTTTCATCCTACAAATAATCTGATGCATTACCATTTCATAAAGAATACATTAAATACTTTTAAAATGTCATGTGAAATTGATCAGTTATCAGACATGCATGAAAGGAATAGGTCACTCAAAAATGTAAAGGTTTGAAACCAGATGAGGGACAGTAAATGATAGGGTAATTTTCAAGTCTCTTTTTTCTGTTACCCAGAAAAGAAGATATTTTGAAGAATGGTGATTCACACAAAAAAAGAATAGAAAAAGCAGGGTTTTACGCAATCTTTTCATCTAATCTCAATGCAAATCAAATTTAAATCAGTGTTTTTTACAATTTTAAGATGATTCAACATAAAAACAATTAAGCTGTCACTAAAAAACCTCTAGAACTGTGTCATTTCAACTTATTTTAAATAAGTAGTTTGAACAAGCAGCAAAATATTTTTGGATTTCCCATCAATTTCCATAGTAGGAAAATATTTGTATGAATGGGTGCCAGCCACCAACATTTTTCAAAATATTTTTTGTGTGTTCAACAGAAGAAAAAAAAACTCATAGTTTTTGAACAAGCGAATGGAGAGTAAATGATGGTAGATTATTCATTTTTGGTGAACTATGCCTTTAAAAAGCCACCGGCTTACTGGTTTCTGCTACAATATTAATATCTGTCTATCTAATATCTAAACAATATCTTCCAAGTTCCACATAAACTAAACAAATCACTGTTTTCTCCAGTGACTTCGGCCTGTTGACCAGTTGAGGTCCTTAACAAAATGAAGGCCTAGAAAATACAACCAATAAGGGAAAACGTATAATGCTCTCCTCACCTTTCCCCTCAATTTACCTCTTAACAAGTCTGTGAAGGACCACAAGCTCTCACCGCAGAGCAAAAAAAGCAGACAAAACCAAATCAAGAAAATACATTAGTCGCAGCCCTATTTCCAAGCAGCCAACCATCAATTCCGCAGGCTTATATATTCTGCTAAACCACGGACACAGCCCCATATGTCAGCCCTTAGCAGACATGTGAAATGCAGTGGATTTTCCATCGAGGCCTGGGGATTATTAAGAAGTTGAGCTTGGAAGAGAGGACGACCACATGTTTCTTGTTGAGCCCTGACCGGAAAAAAAGGGGAAGAAAGTAAAAATGAGTTGATACACAAGGCATTAGTGGTTAACCAAGAGCTAATGAGGGAAAAAAAGAACAACAATGAGCTCAGATGTGACCGTTTAAATGTGCAGTTTAAGATTTCAACCCCTCTTGGCTGCACAATTACCTCGTGGTTTAAAAGTCCATTTGAAACGAGCTCAACAAGATCAACTGTTTGTACCTGTGTGATCTAAATCGAACCCCCCTCCAAGTACCATCAAACTTAAACATCAGATTTCTACAGAAGGAAAAATCACAACGCAAGCTCCATAGAAACTCCATCCATGGCTTGATATTATTGAAACTCTCCTGTGGCCAGCCAATAAATCCTACAAAATAAAAGAGTCTTTTTCATTTTTGCAACCACCCCCCCTCCTCATCCCAGGTGTTAGATGATGGATGATGAGGTCAGGGAGGCACGGATCACATGGCAAGGATCAGAGAGGAGCTGGGCAGGAGACATGTTGAATCCATCTAGCTGAAATAAGGCCCATGTGTCCTCCAGAGCCCAGTTATCCTATAAATGAACTTTATTGAGGCAACAAAGTGCATGGACCTCTGCAAAAACATTTAAGGGGTGAGCAGAGGTGACCGGTCCAGGGTGGCTAATGAGAAAAGATGGAGTTTTCTATGGAGTTCCTTAAAAGGTACCAGCAAAAAAACACAGCCATTGCAGTCCCTAGTAAACTGAGAATACCTCAGCTGCCTCCTGAGTTTAACAGATTTAGAACTTTACGCTGTTTTTCATGTTGTTTCCATGGTGTCACATCAAGCTTCAGTCAAAGGAATAGTTCACCCAAAAATGAAAAATTTACCCTATAAATTTATCCCCCCAAACCAGTGTTTCTCAACCACGTTCCTGGAGGATCACCAGCTCTGCACATTTTCCATGTTCCCTTAACTAAACACACCAGATTCAGATCATCAGCTTATAGCAGAGACGGAAAGGCCTGTAACGAGTGTGACAAAGGAGACATCCAAACCATGCAGTGCTGGTGGTCCTCCAGGAACGCGGTGGGGAAACACTACCCTAAGCAATCTTCAGTGTATACGGATGAACGTTGGTTTTATTTTAAACCTTTCAAAAGCACATAAAGCTGTTGTCAAAATAACCCATACATTGCCATAGTGTTAATGCATGGCTTATGAAGATGATTGATCTGCTTTTGTAGCACAGATGTTATTATTTTTTAATTATAAACTCCAATCACTTACTTCCAAAGGTGGCCAAAAGCATGTTATGCATAACTGATGTACAAGATGTATGATGTTTTGATGTATGATGTGCACAATGTATGATCCTTCAATGTATGATGGTTGATATGATGTGTATGGGTTAGTTTATGTGCTTTAAAATGCCACTATTCAACACCATTATAAAGCATAGAAAATAATATAATAAAATAAGATAAAATTAAATATTCTACACCGATAGTCTGACAGAAAAAAGTCAAATATGCCAAGAATGGCTTGAGAGTGAGTAAATTATGGGATTTTTTTTTTTTTTTGGGTGAACTATTCCTTTAAGGAGTATCCGATTACATATTTTGGCTTGAAATTACATTCTAAATTCCATATGTGGGATGGTTCTCCCTGTGGGGCACAGAAATAACCGTTTACTCAATGGGATAAGACGTTGAAAGAGATGAGAACTACTCAAAAGGTAAGGTTAAAAAAAAAATCTGATTCATCTGATTAAAAGAAACACAAAATAAAACCTGCAAAACAGATGAAAAGGGCACTGGCATGACTTAAAGAGCTCTGTGGTCAAAGTGAGCGTGAATCACAATCTTAAAAGTGAGCTATAACCACATTAAAGCAACATGAATGGGCTTGATCGCACCAATCCCAGTCTGCCCACCTACCAGGGGGCCAGCTAAACAACAGGGTTACGCTGTGATCCTTATGGCCGTGATTAATGGTAGAGAGAAGAGAACGAGAGGGGAGTGATGGGAGGATGTCTGGTTCTGCTTATGGTCCTGGAAATGAGATTAAAGGGAAAGCTCCAAACAGATTGAATTGTATTTGCCATAATTGCTGAGAACAGCTTATGCAGGGCAGGCCACAAATAACAGACTCATAAAAACAAGAGAGTGCGAGGGAAGGGGGAGAGAGGGAGTCTGCACAAACCAAGGGCTGTCGTTTAAGCAATCAAACAGACAACAACAACATCAAATTAATTAGGTGTAGGATGATTTTACAGTGTTGCAAAATGACCTTCAGTATCTTTGATAACACAATGTTGTTGTTATTACTGTTATAGCATTTGAATGAAACCAAATCTTTGATATTTTATTGAATCCTGAAAAATATATTCTGACAATTTCTCTCATTCTGAAGCTGCTTCCTCTTTGCCTCTCTGTTATTCTCTCCTGCCCTGCATGGTGAAATAGTTTCATGTAACATCTAATGTCTTGGAGATTGTGGTCCCTTTATAACCCAAAGCTGTCACCTCAGCCCATTCCCCCCATGTTTACTCTGGAGCTCAGACTAGTATCTCGAATATCTCTATAAGACTTGTCTTTTAATGTATGCAACTGTCCATTTAGAATTCATAGCAGAATATATAAAAAATTAATTAATTAATTAATTAATAAACTTAGCAATGTATTTGTATTATAAACAAATCAAAGTAAAATACGGACCCTATTCACTGAGATGGACAAGCTTGTTATACCACCAACATCTTTTTTTAACAGCTGTTATGACCTTTGTGAAGACTTTCATTTTTGTAGACAAAATTGATAAAATCTATAATTTTATTTCTTTGGTTTTCCTCCAGAAGCTACTAAAGATATTTAAACTTTTTGCACACTAATTCATCTGCGGTTGAACATCTGATTATGAACTCAAACTAGGGCTAAACGATATGCCAAAAATAACCTATTTATTTTATACCTAACCTATTATTTTATACCCAACCTATTTTTCAAAGGCCGATGATTTTTGGCAGCCAAAAATTCAGTGCATCTCTAATACGAGCACACTTCTAGATTGCCATTGTTGTAAATTTTCCACTGTGTGATTGGCTCTTAGATCAATATAGAGTAAAAAGTCCAGAGCTAATCATTGTTATCAACATAAATTTGATCACGATTCAATTTCATATTGTTTATCAGCCCATCCCCAATTCAAACTCCTTTACCGGTCGACTAAATCCTAGTTTATCCTCTTATACCGCATACAGCCTTTGACACAGTTTGCCATTCTGTATGATCAGAATGTTTACCTCCATGTGGACGGCTCTCCCGCTGTTTGTCCAGTTAGCTCGCCATATACGTCAGCGGACTTGAGAGGCAGAGGAGTTGACCACGATGATGTGGTTCGAGTGCGGTGAAGAACGGTTTCAGAAAGCGGGTAAGACAAAAACAGGAGCCAAAAAATAAAATAAACAAGTAAATAACAGAGTGAGAAAGTGGTAAAATCTAAAAAGTAAAAATCAGGCGAGGGCTTTTCTTTTTCTGGATTGCTGTCGTTTGGGTTTAGGGAAGGCGGGAGGGTGGGTCAGTTGATCAGTAAGTCGGTCGGTGGACAGCGGCCTTTGGTGGATTTATGCGAGAACAGGTGCGAATGGCACTCGTAAGAGAAATTTGAGATCTTTATAAAAAAAAAAAAAAAAACATTTTAAAAGCGTAAACACCGGCTTCTGGTGGATTCACCAAAACTAAAAATGCTCCTGGGACGTATTTGGCACTCTCCAGATACAGCGGTACATTTTCAGAATGAGCCTGAGTTGGAAAAGTTACAGATTCCATAAAATGACAACAGACTCATTATATCATGTTGTAAAACTAATTGACATTGGCATTGATTCTGTGAGATTCTCTACTTGATTTGAGTACAGTAACTTAATCTTAAATGTTTATTGGAAGAAATGTTGTCTTTTCTGTATTCTTAAAATCATTCCGTTTTGAAAGGCAAGTTAAACACTAAAGTGCAAATCAATGCAAACCACATGAGAATAAAAAAAGAAAAAGAAAAAAAGCTCTCTATCTTGTTCTGATTGGATTTAAATAACATGTGCATTCACTTCATGGAAAGCAAGAGGAGCTGAAAAGTCCTTCCAAAGGCAAGGTTCACTTCATAACAATCCAAGACGGCTGGAATTAATCTCTATCATTTGCACAGAGTCAGTTTAGTCTAAAAGAGGCACTTTTATTGATGTTAGACTCAAACATTTGCATCACAAAAAGAAAAAATGAGAGCGAAACATGGTCAAAAGAGGGAAAAATAAAACTGACAGATAATTTTATGAGAACAGTTAGAATGTAATACTAATAAATAACAAAACTGTTATAATTAGTAATCCGACAAATAGTATCAGCTAATACCAATCAAATCAAGTGGCACAAGGGTGGTATTTTGAAAAAATAAATTAAATCAATACTGAAAAGCCACGTTAACTCATTAAATCAATTTAGCAAATCTGTTAGGAAATTCAGCGAATAATTTGACTTCATATAGAGTTTACATGTAGAAAAAAAATCCCACAAAATAAGAGTTGAACAGTCATGTTCTGAAACCTTAACAGTTGTGCCTTTCCATTCCAGTCCTGCTGAATTCTGTAAATGTTACCACAAACATGGCGTTCATTCATCAAAAGTAGTACAAAGCCTTGTAAAAGGTGATCTATCAGGTTCGGGAAGCATCAAAAGGGAGAATTGCAAAACGCATCACATTCTCCTACACAAAACCACACATCAAACTTGGCCAGCCAAGTCACACCACTAGATGGCGATATCAGCCAGGATACAGGACCATGTAGAATAGTGTCATAAAAGTCCTCAGTGTTAAATGCTGTGATCATTCATGAGACGTGGTCTGCTGCTGAAGCAAAGCAATTCTGCATAAACACTTCAGTAAAATAACTACCCCTTCCTACATCACCCAATCCAGTAGACACCCACTGACTCAAATGCATCACACGCATTTGAAACAAATGATCCAGTGTATAAACATGGGCCCAGGGCAAAACTGGAAAAGATACGTAGAAAATGAAGCTGTAGTGACTATTCATAATGACTTTGGACCACAACAATTATGAGATACCTCAAAAATAGTGTGTGCAAATGACATTTACAGCAGTAACAGTGCAGATTATGCTCTTACTGTTAACTGGATGCGCACGAACTTGCATGTAATAACAATTGCTGTGTATTGCAATTCAACCACTATAGCACTTCATAAAATCTAGCTGGCCCAGGAACTGCTGCTATGCCCACCACTCCACTAAAGCCTCAAAGCTACTATCTGCTTCCTCTAACCAGATCATTACTGTAGCCATTGCAGTGAATACAGTAACGCTGGAGCGAGAACAGCATGTTAATCTCTCTGAAGGGATGCATCCTTCATCCAAAAAAAAAAAACAGACACGTAGCTCAGAACAAGGCTATAAGAGTGGAGGGGGGGAATGTTCTTTAAACTGTAGTTAAGTTATTTCAACATGAAATAAAGAGGTACATGAGACTCAATCACTGTTAGTGTGCAGTTAACATCTTTCCAGCATCCCATACTTCTCATTGACTCTAAAACATGTAGCAATGGCATACATATTTAAGTCAATGTGCTTATTCAAGATTAAATCATTATCCATTGCCTCTCATGTTTATAGTATATGCGCTTTTGGATAAGTTTAGCTATAATCTAAATTACAGATTCAAATTGTTAATGCAAACACCACAGAACCAAACCAGAAAAGTATGACTATCTGACTGAAGTATTCCAGAGCAGTATCAAACTGCACGGAGCTGAATGGGAGGTTACTGTGTGAATGATGAATTGGAGTCAGTGTAGTCTCAGTGTGTTGACTTCAACACACAAAACCTTGTCTCATTCGAATGATCTGCAATAAGGCGGCTTGGACATCTTCATCCATGTGACCCTTCAAGAAAACAAGAGAGCAGCATTCAATCAGTATAAATCCATCTTACACAATCTTCTATACAATTGCAAGTTATGAACTGAACACTGTAATAAAATGTAATATAACTATATTTTCTTGCATTTTGCAAAATATCATACACTATTATAACCCTTTTAATAAATGGCCTTGAAAAGAGAGCAAAATAAAAAGAAAAGCTACTGGAAGAGAAAAGAATTCTTCACACTCGACACACACTCATACACAATTACCTGTGCTGCACTGAGAAGATGAGTTCGATAAATTGAAACCACTTCTCTATGTTGCCTCTCAGCGTCCTGTTTAGATGAAAAAACAAGACACGTCAGGTAGCGTATTATAAGGTCTTGCAAGGTTAGATGGTTAATCTGTTTAACACAATACACCCTCAGTAACAACATTCAAAGCAGTTGAATTGAATACACATGCAACTTAAAATAGGGAGGTAGAGGGTTCACTTCTCAACCCACAAATACTATTCTATTACTTTTTATATTTACGCTTAATAACTCCATTAAGGTTTAAATTAGAAGGACAAGATCAGTTTTGGAAATACTTGCAAATCAGACAGTTTTCAAACAAAGGTCCCAGAGGTACAGAATATGAATATGTTGGGAATTTGTACAATTTTTCCAAAACAGCTTCAAAAAGTATCTACCTTTTACAATTTTAGTTCAAAGTTTAATGATAAAAACTGTAAAAATTTAAGACTGATTTGGCAAAAAGATATTTGTAGTGATATAAAGATACCTGGGATAGAATTCTCTCACAGTGGAAAATATATAAAAGAAGAAAGAGGTAAATTTATACAGTATAAGATACTTCACAGGTATTATTACACTCCAGTGCGACTTTTTAGAATGGGATGCTCAGACAATAATAAATGCTGGAAATGTAAACAAGTGAATGGTACATACTTTCATGCATTATGGCAATGTATAAGGATTCAACCCTTTTGGGAATCTGTGTTAAAACAATTAGGTAGATGTCTGGGATTTAATATCCCCCTCCCACCCAGGATATGCCTTTTAGGTGACAAAACTGAGGTTCCACATATTACAAATGATGAGTTCACCCTTATATCTATGAAAACTAGTACAGCAACATTGATAATACTGAGGTTTTGAAAAGATAGTCAATGCCCTACACTTAAATTATGGATGGAATCCATGATTGAGAATGTATGATATGAGAAAATGTTGGCCAGAATGAATGGGGATTACAAGAATATAGATATATGGGAGAATTTTATTTCCTCACTTGAAAAATGAATGTATCTATCTTGGTATGCTCTGTACTATTATTTTTAGTATTTTTATACTTTCGTTACTGGTTGTTGAATTATTTATTTATTTTCTAAATTGATGAACAAATTAAAAAATTGTGAAGAACTTGTATACATTTGTATGTTTGTATGGTATTGTCTGTTATATCAAGAAAAAAAACTAATAATTTCATTTTAAAAAACAAAACAAAACAAAAAAAACTGTTGTACATAATCTACAGTACATTTGTTGTTTAGGGGTTGTTTTGGTGTTTTGTTTTATGGGAAGGTCAAATGAGACAAGTAACCGGTGACAATCCACAGGATTGAAGCAAGACTGCACATTTTTTATTTATGCTACCCCTCAAAAACTTGATCGACTTGAAAACTGGATAAAATGACCTCTGTAAATTCAGCTGGCATCAAAAATAAGTTAATTACATATAAAATGTATTAAAAAAGTAGTTATTATAAAACTGTTTCACTACCATCACAAAAACGTTTAAATATGAATTATTTATTGTTTAAATGTAAAGTATATAGTCATCATACAAAGATCACCAAATTTCAGATAATTATATATATTTCAATAATCCTGCGGCTGCTCAGATGGACACTTAAGAGAAAAATCAGTCCCTGTTGCCATTCTATCAGCCCCAGTTCCTTACTTCTACTTTTTGGTTATTTATAGTACATAAGACTTTAGAATCCATTAGGAATGCAAGTCAGTCAGTAAGGGAGTATATATTTTAAGTCCAAGGTGATGGCATGTCATATTTGTGGGCAATTACAAGCAAATCCACCGGTATGTGTATGTGCACAGAGCTACTCACAGCCAGCTGCTGCTGGAGGCTCTTGACCTGGGCTTGGAGAGTGTCAATGTGTTGAGTCTGTCTCTTGTTGGGCGTATTGCCAGAATAAGCCAGCTGGGATAAGCCATTCAGAGCCTGTTTCAGCCTTTCAACATCTGCCAACAGCTCAGTGATCTGAAACAGAGAACACCTTGCTTATAATCGGACAAAATATCAGCCACTTACGGAAAAGTCTCTTCCACGTAACAAATCGGTATCGATTTTTATGTAAATAATTCAATAAAATCTGACCCTTTTGTCTTTAACCTCAGTCTGCTCAGAGGATGCCTGAATCCTCTTCTGCAGTTCTCCAATGGTGCTGAGGGATTCCTCGTATCTCTCTTTCAGATCTCGGATCTCCTTCTCAATGGAGGCGCTCTTGACCTGCAGGGCCTCAGTTTCTGCTATCGCCCTCTGTTCACCCTCTCTAGCCTGGGTTGTTTCCCTGTACAGTTCCTCATACTGCTCATCCAGACCTGACAGCCGATCCCCAAGTTCGCGCACCTTCTCTTCCAGCTTGTGCTTTTCAGCTTTCAGCTCTGTCACCTGCTCTTCGTGGCTGCGGAGGTCGTCCAGAGCGTGTGTGGCTCTGAGGAGCTCAGTCTGCAGAGTGGAAACATCTTCAGCCCTCTGCGCACTGGTTTCTTCCTCCTCCCGCAGGGCCAAGCGGAGCTCATTGACCTCACGCTCTAGAGCGTCTTTGATCTGGCTAAACTGGGCCTCTTCACAGCTCTGACTCTGAAGTTGTTTCTCAATTTCATGAACACGCTGGACCTCCACTCTGTGAGCTTCACTTAAGCTCTTACACTCCTTTTGCGCCTCCTGCAGGCTTCCATTCAGAGAGCTCTGCATGGCCTGAAACTGCTCAAGGTGGATAAACTCACTGTTGAGTTTCTGCTGAAGACTCTGTATCTCAGAACTGCACAATGCATTTTGCTCCTCCAGTTCAGCCCTCTGAATTGTAACCTCTTTATGCTGCTGCTCCAACTCCACCAACTTCAGACTCAGCTCCTCCACCTGACCCTTGTAGTGATCCTCCACTTCTTTGTGCTTCTCGCCAGACACAAGCCCTGTATGAAGTTTCTGCTGCAACGACTCAATTTCGTTTTTCATTTTTTCATTCTCTTGCCTTTGGCTTTTCCCCACAGTCTTTTCGTCATTGTACATCTCCTGAACATTGTTAAGTTTATCTGCCAAGTCCTTCAGAGCGGTGTTAAACTGCATTTCCTTTTCTTCCAGAGTGGTCACTGGCACAAACTTTAACTGCAATGCCTCTTGAATAGTGTCTAGCTCTTTCTTCTGTGCTTCGATTTCCTTGTGGAGCTTTGATTCGCTCTCTTGAGCAGACTGGTACTTTGAGTAGGCATCTTGAGCTCTTTCCTCTGCTTCTGATAAAGCTTTGCTCATTGTGCTTTTCAACTCCTCGTATTCCACAAGTCTGACATATTCATTGTCTAACTTGGCCTGCACATTCTCAAACTCTTCTTTCAACGTAGCATTTCCTTCTTTTGCCTGCTGTAACTCCTTGTCTCGAACTCTACAATCATCTTCCAACTTTGCAATTTCAATCTTAGCTTTCTCCAAAGCCTCCTCCAGCTCTGTCTGCATTCTTTCGTACTCCTCCTTTGTGACAAACTTTGTGTCAAAGCTCTGCTTCAGTGTTGCCTTTTCAGCTGCCAAAATCTCAAGTTCACTGACTTTCTCCTGGTATTGATCTTGTAGGCTATTAAAAGCTCCTTCTAGTTCTGTGTTGCGTTCTGTGAGTACAGCCATCTCGCTGTCATAACGTTCACAAGGTATGTACATGCTCCTCAAGTTAGTAATGTTCTCACAAAGAGAGGTTTTCTCTTCCTGCAGCTTCCTTAGTTGCTCCTCAGCCTGTTTGTTCTTCTCGGTCTCCTCCGTTAATCGAACCCTCAACTCCTCTACCGCGAGTCCCATAGACCTTTTCACATCCTCATGGTTTTCCAACGTCACAAACTTGGTCTTCAGATTGTTGCTGAGTTCTTGCAGCTCTTCTCTGAGCAGCTCTCTCTCATCCTCACCTTCCTCCACTTCACATATTAATGACTGACACTTTGAAGTCACGTCAGCAAGTTTCTTCTTCAGGGTTGAGTTTTGTTCTTCTAGAGCAGCCAGCACTCGCTCGTGCTCTTGAAGAGGGACGGATTGCCGGTCGTCCATCGCACGATGGAGCGCTGCCACTTCCTCCAGCACACGGTCATAATCTTCCCTTAATTCAGCCAGCTGTAGCTCCTTCTCATCCACAGCATTGGTAAGAAGGTTCTTCATGTTGTCAAACTTCTCTCCTGCAACCATTGTGGTCAACCTGACCTCTGCAGTCTTCACTTGACTCTCCATGTTTAAAAGCATTTCCTCCATTTCTTTATGGTCCGCTTGCATTGCACTCAGCTCTGCAGTGAGCCTCTCAACCTCCACAGCCAGAAGCCCTTCGCTTTTCTTATACTCCTCCAACGCTTTCTCACTCTGCTTCAAATGGTTCCTGACCCGTCCAACCTCAGCAGAAGCTCCTTCATACTTCGCCTTCACCTCATTCAGCTGTGCTTTAAGGTCATCAACGACTTGGTTATTGAGATGCTCCTTTACTGCCACCACATGAGCCTGAAGCTGTTTCACCTTTGACTCTGATTCTATCATTCGCTTCTGCACATCTCCCATGGCTTCTTCCAACTCCTGTATCTGCTGATCCGACTCACGCTTGATGGTTTCGCACTTCCTGGTCACCTCCTCACAGTCTTGAGACTTGCTTGCAAGAGCCTTTTGGAGGTGGACTACCTCTTCTTGTGCAGCCTCTTGCTCCCTACGGACACATTCAAGCTCTTGGCGAAGAGATTCAGAATCACCAGGCACAGGCCGAGAAAGCTCCAAGGGCCGCGTCAAAGATCGAGATGCTCCTACAGGCTGCAAGATCTGAATAATAAAAATTATTTTATTATTATTATAAATTTCAAATTATATATATATATATATATATA
>CAIGQQ010039163.1:7787511-7802297 GCA_903798035.1 Danio albolineatus | reverse complement strand
ATAAATATATAAATCAACATATCTCTGCACTTGTGTGATTTAAGTGAATATTAATAAGTGGAAAAGGAGGTTTTCTTTTATATTATAAATTTGAGTCTGTTTCTTTCCTTTTTAAATGAACACACAATCTGTTTCTAAGGATAAATATATAACAAGAGCCAGAATTTTTTTTTTTTTTATAAGTACAGCATGGTTATGTCTTAGTTCTACCTAGTGTTGTAAATGCAAATGACTTGGTCAAAGTGATTATTAAAAAGGAAATACAAATCTTGTCACAAGAACGGGATAGATTTTGCCTACCTTGTTTAAACACTGATTCCGAGCCATTTGTTTTAAACCCATGAATTTAATATTGGTTTCAAATCAGTGAAAAGTAAACTGCACTTTTACAGTTCTGCAGAAAACTCTTATTTGACAGACCTGCGTGCTCATTAAGGGATTTCAAAGAGGCTAGGTACTCAGCAGAAAAAGAATTAACTATGATTTTAAAAAAATTCTTCACATTTTTTTGAATATCGTGTGATTTTGAAAAAAAGTGTATTATAAAAAATAGATTTTTTAATTAAGCAATTGAAGTAATTTAAATGAACTTTATTGCCAATAATAGACCATTTTCATCATAATTGCATAAAGAAATGAACAATGGTATTGCTCTCAATTCTTTTCTCAAATAAGTGCACAAAATAAATAAAAAAATAAATAAATAAATAAAACACTATCTAGGCTAGATCCCAAGTCAGACATTTGATCCTAATTTAATAGGTGCATTTCCCATCTTTTTAAAGGGTGCAGTGGCCTTGAAAATAGGTGAGAGTAAAGAAGTTTCTTGTATTAATGTGACAACAAAATTGCATCCACCACATCTACCCAAAAGCAGATCCTGGGTATAGCATGTCCCTTCAGAGAACAGAGCTAATAAATCATAAACCTGTCTGACACTGCAGGCTATAGAGGTTGTGAAATGAAAAGAGAGAGAGCAACTTATCTGACTGCCACTGCCTCTCCTAAGCTTAACACAGCTGACACAGCCGGCCTGCATTACTGAACATATTCAGAGGAAAAATATATCTAAAATACCAAAACTTGGAAGAAATAGTGTGTAAAGCTTGCACAGGCTCAGCAAACCTTTAGAATCAGCTCATGATTTGTCATTTTAGCATCTGCTCTTGAACCATAATGCTTTTTGTTGCACGCCTTGGATAGGTAATATTACTGTAAATTATATCAATATAAATAGTTCTTAAAACAGACAGTCAGCATGCCATACTAAATAAGAATGTATCAGTCTTTTAAAATATATATTTAGCAGAGGCACAATGATAACTTCTCACACATTAATTCACTGCACAACTGTTCCATTAAATAGCCTAAATTTCAAGTTGCTCCCATGAATGCTTTGGAGGTTGTTAACCTGATATGCATGATATAAAATACAATCCAAAAGTAAGCTCACCTGTGCAGAGTCCAGACTATGTGACTGTCGAACTAGCACATTGTCTTTTCCTGCAGAAAAAAAAAAACAAAACAAAACGAGAATAAACACATGCATGAATGCACTTACAGTGCAGTCTCCAATACCAAGGGTTGTACTTTAACAGTCTAAAAATATAGATTTCAAAGACTAAATCACCTTTGATCACAGACTGGCCAGGGTAATCTTCCTGTGAAACAAAAAACATGCAAATTTATTCAATTATTCATCAAATTTGGATCATGATCTGCTGGATATGCGTTTAATGAGCAGCAGCCCTTGATGAGCATCTTGAAAAGAAAAAAAAAAAAAAAAAAAACATCTTTAACTGACCAAATGGCTCCTCTGCTGGACTCTCACAGTCTCTATGGCCCTGGCTCCCTCCTCTTTCTCTTTGGCAGAAAGTAAACGCTTCAGCTGTTCCTTCTGGTGTACGAAAAAAAACATGCATATTTAACAGCAACAAACATTGAACCTTTAAAAATAAAAACCTACAATGGATGACAATGACGATAGGCAAGTTCACTATAGTAGAAAAAAAACACATGAATTACCTCCTTGTGTATGTCCTCCACTGTTGTCTTCTCCTGATATAGGACAAGAGAGAAAGAATGATATAGAAAATTCTGCATTACACAAGATGTCTGTAGAACTACCGCAATATGCAAAAATAACTGCCTGCTCAGTTAAATACAGTACAGATGAGGCTAGATTTACTGCAATTCTGAAACATCTGCTTAAGGCACAGGCTTCTACATAAACTGGGCAATTATTAAAAGACTGAAAAAAGCCACCTGGCTGAGTTGCTGCTGAAGCATGTTAACTTTATCAAGCAGAGTTCTCTGTTCCTGGTGGAACTTCTTTAGAGTCTCCTGCTGGCTCTCATTCTTTTTCTCCAGGTCCTAGACAAGGCAAAAACACAATCAACTGCAGACACAGTCATTGAATGTCCTCTAATTTCTATTAATACAGTAAATGTCTATGGTCAAGCCTAATAAGATAAGTTACAGAACGCATCAATGAACATGTTAATGTCACTGTATAGCATCTGTCCTATTTAATAAATAACATTTGGTTTGCTAAAAAAATAAAAAAATCATGGGGAAATTCTCAATCTGCTCCCAAGGTTGTGAATCAGTAGGGCGTGTATACAAATTCAGGACTTTGATAAAAGCAGTAATGAGCTTGGTTCACTAGATACTGGGACATTGATTGAGACTATATCTAACCTGGGTTTTTGCATAACAACACGACTGATATTCACTGACTGATAAAAGTTTTTAAAAGTAAATTACAGACAAATAATTTTACTGCTTCATATGCTAGCAACATCTTAGCCATTAGTCATTTATAAATTATGCTGGATTGTTGTCCGACTATGTTCATGCACCTGTCTAACTATGCTAATGTATTGTTAAAAAAAAACTATGTGCCTCAAAATTCCTAACATAGTGATAACATTGATGCTTCTTGATATTCACTGTGCTTTTAAGGACTTTTCAGACAGCGAATGTTTCAGTGCACTGGAAGAGTTGTGAAATTGAGACTGCCCTTAAAACAGCTGACCCCCTGACCAGTGCTCTGACTACTGAACGAGGAAACTGACTGAGATGCACCCATGGAGATAATTGGCCCTTACCTGTATGATCTTTTCACGGTTGGAGGATTCAGACACCATCTCAACAGACTGCAGCTGACAGACAGAAAATGATAAATGTTAAAAATGGCTTTTATTTAACTAACTAACTACGCATCTCATAGTAGGAATAAATGAGAAAAATTAACCGACAAATCTTCATCAAATAGTGTTTCTAATGATTTAAAGACAGAGAAATGTTACTGACAGAAATAAAATGTGATTTTGTCATATAATTATAGAAAATAGTACAATTTAGATCCTGCTCTGCATACACTTGGTAATGGTAATGTTTAAAATGAGTAGGTGAAGTTTATTTCTGCCTAATTACTATGACTAACTTAAAAGGGTTTGCTGCACATTTAATGCCTTCAGGTATTTTCTGGTTACGAAATTACACTTTGTGCAAACACAACTAACTTTCTCGAACTTCAGGATGAGAAGCTTTCCAATTATAAAAAGAGCTAGATATGGTTCATTGTAGGCCTGCACAATATAATGTTTCAGCACTGATACTGCAATGTGATCATTCACAATAGCCACATGGCATAATATGCAATGTGGAGTCTGGATTATCGTTTATCATTTGCATGCGTTTTTGAAGCCTGTGACTATAATGATGATGATTTTATACAATAGAGAGACTATACAGTATTACTTTACATTTTATCAATTACTGCACCTGAATGCTGCTAGACCTCTCAGAAAACTACAAAACACAGTTTTTTAATTATATTTTATGCAGATCCACTCACATCATAATCAAACAGAATCATCATAATCTATCTATCTAAAATTATAGATTCTTTCTAAATACAGCTAATCAAGTAATCTGGTAAAATTGCATTTATATTGAAATATATATCGCATAAAAGCAAAATAATCGCAATGGCAGACTTCTTCCAATATCGTGCAGCCCTAGTTCATTCATTCATTCATTCATTCAATCATTCATTCTTATTTCAGCTTAGTCCCTTTATTTAGTATCAGGGGCCGCCACAGCAGAATAAACCGCCAACTTATCCAGCATATCTTTTAAACAGCAGATGCCCTCCAGCTGCAACCCATCACTGGGAAACATTCATACACAATCACACACATACACTGGCCAATTTAGCTCACCCAATTCACCTACAGCACATGTCTTTGGACTAATGGGGGAAAACAGAGCACCTGAAGGAAACCCACGCGAACACAAGGAGAACATGCAAACTCCACACAGAAATGGCAACTAACCCAGATGAGGTTTGAACCAGTGACCTTCTTGCTGTGAGGCGATTGTGCTACCCACTGTGAAACAGTGTCACCCAGCCCTAGTTCATTTAGTACTAAAATGTATTTTCTCCTACTTTCATTGAACACTGGGTGGCAGTAATGTGTAAAAGTTTCTAGAGTACTGCAGTCAGAATAGCGCATTAGTACAGTGAAACTGGCTATGTGATAAGGAATTATATTAGCCAGAACTAATTTATTTTCCATTTAATATGATAGATGCACAAGTGCTGAAATGAGAAACAAGGACTAAATTGTCCTCTCTGCTCATCAATCATAAATCCCATTGGTATGATTCTAGTCTCACTGCTTTAGACGGCTTCATTGAAATTGCAATGAAGGCAGCCTTTTTCTCTGTGCAGAATGTGTGAGGAAAATATATCAGTCTGTTTGTGAGTCAGTAATGAAACTCAGACACCAATAGAAGTTAACTAGCAAGAGAGAAAGAGAAAACCTCGAGGGAATAATGTGTGCTTTTCTAAAGGGATGGTTAACCAAAAAAGAAATTCTCACATTTTATTCACCCTCAAGAGTTTCCAATCACTCGCTTCTTTATTCTGTTGAACACAAAAGAAGACATTTTGAGGAAAGCTGAAAAATGGTAACCATTGACATCAACGGTAGGAAAAACAAATACTATGAAAGTCAATGTTTACAAGTTTCCAGCTTTCTCAAAAATGTATTTTGTGTTTAACAGAAGACAGACAGACAAATAGTTTAGTTACAAATAAAGGGCGAGTAAAAGATGACCATTTTTTAAGTTATAGGTGAATTATTAATTCCCTTTAAAAATAATAATAAAAGTAATAATACTGTGTATACCTGTCTCTTTTTCTGTTCCATCTTGGCAGCCTCTTTTGCTGTGAATACAAATAAGTAATGTTTAATTAGCAATTCCCTGAACACAGGATTTACCCTTGGGAGCTATGGTATAGAGCTTGTACTTTTCATTTTGAAGCATAAAGCTGAAAAAGAGCTGCTCTACGCTCTTGTCAGTGAGCATTTGTCACAAGCTGTTGGGGCTTTGATCTCAATAACCTTACCACCTGATAAAGACCTTTTCACACAAAAGTGATGCAACAAAGTAATGTGAACTGCAGGGGGAAAAAAAGGATTAAAAACTGCCGAAAAATTGCACTCAGCTGATATACACCAAGAAAAGCAGAATTTTTCATCAGCTTCAATGAAAAGCTTCTAATTTTTTTAAAAAGCATACTTAAATGGAGAATAAAAACCACGCTTGCATGCAAAAGATAATGGAATGGAAGAATGGAAAAAAATAAAGTAACACAAGGGCATCTGATCACGATGATAATGTTAATCTGCTGTTCAGTTATTATCAGCAATATCTTGGTATATCACTTCTTTCTGCCCTGGTCATTTCTAGCAAATATGGCTATTTGGTGTGCTTATTCTGGACAAATTACCCAAAAGCTTTTCAGTCAGTGAAGCTGCAATGAGCAACTACATATTATAACCAGCTTGATTTTGCCCTGTTCAGACTCATCCACTGTCAGTTTTAAAATTAGCACTTTCTCTCTAATTTACACCTCGAATGTCCAGTATATTAGAGTTCTGTTCTAATGTGACACACAGCTCATGACACCAAGAATAAAATGCAACAGCTTATAAAAATTGCATCTCAAATCTCATTTTCCAGGTGTGGCTGATGTTAATATACAATGCTTGATCTAGCATTCATTCTGTCTTTAGCTGGTAAATAGAATGCTTTTGTTAGTTGTGCATTTGGCAGTTCAGTTAATGATAATAATCGTTCATAGTCCTTTTTCGTAGCTACAGTGCTGTCAATCTTAATTCCTTTCACTTTTGCACATCGCTCTAAAATGTACTTGCTGTTCACTTGCCCTCAGTCCTCAGTATCTTATTGCATTTCGTTTTTCTGCTGAACCTAAAAGGAGATATTTTGACAAAAGCTGGAAACCAGTAACCACTGACTTCCATAGTAGGAAAAAAATAAATACTATGGAAGAGAACGGTTAGCTTTCTTCAGAATGCCTGCTTTTGTATTCAACAAAAGGAAGAAACCAATTGAGGGCGAGTGAACAAAATAAATGTACATTAAGACAAGTGAAAGGTAAGGAATTGATGACAGAGTTTTCAGTTTTGTCTGAGCTAGCCCTTTAACATTGCAGACCTATGAGAGAGAGACATCATGAAAAAAGAAAGAGCTAAAACCTTTTGCGGCACTGTCCAGGTAACTCTTGACAAGAGAGACCAGCTCCTGGTTTTTGCTGAGTCGTGCGTAGTGATAACTGTCATGGCTGAATCCATCCACAGCAGTGACATCAGCTCCATGTTTCAACAAAACATCCACAGCATCCTTACAGGCGTACTCGCAGCCCAGAATCAATGCGGTTCTGAGGGAACAAAGAAGTGAACAAACAAATCTTTAAAGATAATTGCCAACGACACCAAAGCACTGCATTCAAAAACCCATTTATTGATGTCTCTAAAATTTCTAGACAAGAACACAAATACAGTTTGTATTTCTCCATCCACTGAAGTAAGCTGTCTGAGACCTTTGTTCTTTATCAGCCATAGACAAATAACTAGAGATTTTAAAATTCCAGTAAAAAAGTAAAACTATTATTAGAGAAATTGATTCAAATAATAACAAAAAGGGCCGTGAAATGTTTTTGCACAACTATAATAAATGTGAGACTTGTGTCAGTGGCTTTCATCTAAGTTAGAAATGTCTGTGGTATGACAAAAACAAAAATACATGAAGTACAGCGATGACAGGAAATTCAGCAACTGAGAATATAACATGCATGACAGGAAAAACTGAACAAGTCAATAAAAACCAATTATGGAGAAATATGAAGGTGATATTTACTTATTCTGTTTGTCCCTGACTGTAATGTCACTTCCTCGCTCTAACAGCAGCTGACAGATGTGTGGATGACACATTTGTGTGGCGAGCACCAATGGGGTCCGACCGTCCTACAAATAAACACATATAAAATGCACATTTGCATCAGCTCAAACAGAGGACGCATAAAAGGCATCATCGGAGAGAACATTTGAGGATAAAGTACATTTGAGGGAAAGTAAAATAAAACACAGAACATTTGTTCAGGTGAAAAGAATGAGACGATATAAAGGATAGGAAATATCCCAGAAGCTACATATTAACTCACAAAGTCGCTGGCATTAACTGATGCGCCACTGTCACAGAGCAGCTTCACGCTGGAGGAGCACCCGGCCATAACTGAAAAGACAAACAGTAATAATATTCCTAAACATTCCCTCAAGCATCCAAATTAGATTTAGTAGACCAAGCTAACGTTACACACAAAAAATAAAATAAAATAAAATAAAATAAAAATAAAAATAGGTATGTATAAATCCAAAAACCTTCACTGGGCATGGAGCTCTAAATTTTACATGAAAGCCTTCTGAGGGAAATAAATTTATGAACTACATCTTACTGATTATAACACAAATAAATCTCACTCAAGCATTTATCCACTACTTATTTCCTCTGTTCTAGGAGGAAAGAAAAAGAAGAATGAGAAAAATTGAGGAAGAGGTAAAACCCCCAGGTGGAAGAAAGGTTTAGTTCCAATAAAATATCTCAAAACGCACAAAACCTTTTGCTTACCAGCATCATGTAAAGCTGTTCTTCCCTGCAGGTCCACATTTCCCACGGGGCAATTGTGCTGAAAGGACAAAACAGTGGTCACACTCACAGTCAGGCCATTCACAAACACTTCATGCCCGTTAAACTTTAAAAGGTCAGAGGATGAGTTTAAACTTTCACAAACATCTCTGATGAACATGAAGAATGGACCAGCCTGACACAAGTGTGTGTGAGATTCTGCTTTGCAATGATTCTGAAACCAGGTCAAGAAAGGGAGAGTGTTGCTAAGATACTGGCTGCAGTGGTCTTCAATCCCACCACCCTCTGTGTCCTCTTTTTCCTAAATCTCTTTTACTCTCCCCATATTTCACTCTCTGTGTCCTAGTTTCCCCAAACCCAGCACTTTCTCAGTTTTCGCTCCATCCCAAACAAAAAAACAGCTCCTCTGACTTCAGCCACTATAAAAACCCTTTACGCTCTAGCAACAGGCGCCAAAACCAGTAGCAAGGTCACATGGTCCTGCTGGCTAACTGTGTCCTGGGTAACTCTAGGAGCTGGGATCGCATTGCACATGATGACGGCATAGAAATATAGACTGCAGGTTACAGTATGGGCAGCCTGTCAACACTGCAGACACCCGGAAAATGCTCTCATCCAGTGACTCAATGTTGTCCGCACAAGCACTCTATATAGCAGTCAGGGCACTGGCTGGATGAATAATTCCACGCTAAGGCGCCAGACAAACATGTACGCTTGCTTTTTCATAATTAGTCTGATTCTTGCTCCCTGCGAAACAAGCAATTAACACAAACAAGGCATGGAGACAAAGATGCCGTTGTCGGAATCATTAACAGGGAAGTGATAGGAATCATCTTAATTATCTCCAGCGACATCATTCACATAGACAGGTTTTTTTTTACCCTCTTGCGAAATGTGTGCGCGAGATAATTCGTTCAAATTAAAAAGCGTATCTGTAAACAAGCTCTGCTCGATTTGCCTTCAAACGGCATAATTTCCTCATAATCAGGATGTCAGGTTCAAGCATTATGCAGTGGAGTTCAGGTCATTGGTTTCTGCTTAGTGAAATAAGCGCTGAATTTGCTAATGAGTCTGTGGGCTGGAGTACGCTTGCCAATAGTAATGAAAGTTGAAAGCTACAGGGGGGAAAACAAGCTGCAGCATTTTCTTGTACAGATAACAAAGCAGATTCAAAGAGAATGTCCAAATATTAATATGGAGCCCTAGACCACTAATCCAGTGTTTTGTTGAATTGGTACATTTTTGGCACTGTATGAGTCAAAAATATTGATTGGTTTTTTTTTTTTTATTCCAAAAATCATTAGAATAGCAAGTAAAGATCATGTTAAATTATGATTTTTTTTTTGTTAAATTCCTACTGTAAATATTTAAACACTTTGTTTTTCTATGTATTTTGATTGCACAAAATCCTATTGAGTGCACAAAAAAAATGATCTTTTGAAAAATTGGAATGGCATTCGAATACACTCAGAAGAAAAACTGATGTGAAATATTAATGCACTATAGTGAGAAAAACAAACTGCACACACACTGATATGTGACTGTTTTTGTACAGGCTGCAAATAACCCTTTGTGAAGTTGGTCTCGTCATCAAAGTCCTCAGAAAACCTCACATCTACACTTCAAAAATATGATTCAATACTTTTCTCTCCACTTCAAAAAGAGGAAACACAATAGAGCAGAAATGGTCAGGCTTAAACAGAAAAGAGCGTCAAAGTACACCACGTTTCTATCCATTTCTCAGAGCTGCTGATTGTGAAAAGCATATTTACCTGCAATAGCTTCTGGACGCACAATGACTGGCCATTTCGGGCTGCCAGGTGCAAGGCATTTTTTCCTACAGGAACAGAAGAGTAAATCAATAGGAGTCATCAGACAACAAAAAGCGTTTCAGATCAAGCAATCCACAGTGAGAATCAGACAAAAATTGCACTTTTGTAGAGAGTAAAGTTTATTTCATTACTTTAGTGTCAAGTGTGTCACCATCATAGCATTTAGTAGTTGTGTGAATGACACTGGGCATCTTCTACATTTATTAATTAAGCGTTTGTTTTACACGTGACTCTCCTTATCACCTGCTTTTGGTGATGTTTTTCTCCATGTATGACAAAGGCATAAATTAATAAAATATATTTGTTTACTGCACATTTTAAAATGTCTCAACTGTATCATTACAAAAAAAAAAAAAAAAAAAACTTTGGATACAACTGTCAGGTTTTTTTTTTCACAGTAAATTTAATTCAATTCAGTTCAATTCATCTTTATTTGTGAAGCGCTTTTACAATGTAGATTGTGTCATGTAGAAAACAGCTTCACATAGAAGATTATAGTGAACTGAAACAGTGTCAGTTCAGTTTTCAGAGTTCAGTTCAGTTTATTTAACAGATTTTTTACAGTATGATGCAGAGTGACATCAAATTACATCCAATGTATTTGTAGAACTTTCATTTGCTCAGATTCTACTTTAATACAATTTGAATTCATTTATAGCCTATATTTTATCACTTTGTGTGTTCCCTAATCAACCTCTAAATCTAGGGAAACAACAGTGGCTACGTTTACATGGACATCAGTAATCGAATTATTTGTGTATGTGTCCGTGGTTCTTTACTGACTCGATAGGTGCAGAGAATAGTGGCAAACAGCCATGTGCATATGGACTATCTTGTCCGAAATGCAGCAAAAATCATACATGTTGGCAATAGTTTGATTAAAGTGTTTATATGTCTGTACTGCACTTCAATAATGTGACTAAAATCGGCATACTCCACATGTCTTAATTACATTTTTGTTTAGTTTGAGTAGGACCTTAATTGAATTAAATTAATCCAAAAATCGCTGTTTACATGGTAGACCCTATAATCATAGAATTGTGTTAATCACATTAAAATCAGATTATTGGTGTCCATGTAAACAAACTCACTGAAGTGCAGTCCATATATGTAAATATCTTAATCAAACTATTACAGTCGTGTAGGTTTTTTGTCGCAAGGACTACAGACATTTGCATCACGAAATGTGGAGGGTTTCCCCCTGCCCCATACAGCATGCGGCCTCAAATAAAAAACACCACTCTTCCAGCAGTTCATACTCGCATCCAATATCTCGTTTGTCAATGGGGCAGGCATGAAATGTTCCCGAATGAAAGTGAAAGTCCCAAACTGCAGTTTAAAAAAAAAAAAAAACGAAACACCTGAAATCACAGGAAACTCCAGAGGAAATGTAGATAGCATCATGACGCAATGACGTTAATCAATCTATGTGCTTTAACATGTAAAACGAGATCATGAAAGAGCATTTAAAATGCAACTCATGTAAACACCTTAATCATATTATTGTCTTACTCAGATTAAGGCAAATAATTCGATTACTGATGTAAATGTAGTCATCGTTTCCGCTAAAGCTACCTCTGATGATGCGGTAAGAAAAAAAAAAAAAGAAAGTAAAATGAATAAAAAATGCTGTTCATAATACCGATAAAAATCCATTTGCATGTACTCTTCTAAAAGAGAAATAAATGAACTGCTCAAGTCACAGGCTGTTGGAGAATATGTATGACATAATCTGGTCTTTCTGTACATTTCTATAGCTCATCTTAGTTGCTAAAGAGTAATTAGCTGCTGAAGTGAATTTTATTGTATTGTAGAGTTAAGATTGCATTGCAAAATTTTAAGTAGATCCCATACTTTAAGTGGCGCCTCGTTCACAAAATTGTACATGTTTATTTATGCTGCAAAAGCACTAACTAGAGGACAAAAAGTCCTGGGGCAGGGCTACTTACAAACTGGTAATATGGCTAAAAGGTTTCTTAGAAAAAGAGAGAAATGTCTAAAAGGTTTCTTAGAAAAAGAGAGAAATGTCTAAAAGGTTTCTTAGAAAGAGAGAAATGTCTAAAACAGGTCTCAAACTCGATTCCTGGAGGGCCGCAGCTCTGCACAGTTTTGCTCAAACCCCAATCATTGGAGTTAAACTAAGCAGAGCTGCGGCCCTCCAGGAATTAAATTTGAGATCATTGCTCTAAAACGTTTCTTAGAAAGAGAGAAACATTGCTGTAGTAATAATTTGGTTGCAGACCAAATAGCTCAATACTAAAGGCAACACAAGTGCCAATACACGTTGAAATGATAATACATCACACTTTCTAGGAGAGACTACTGGGTACAGTAAAGTGACAAACTTCTGTTTATTTTCATGCATTATATTATATACAGTAGATGTAATTCTTCACATTATTTTAATTCGAGTATATAAGTGTAATGAAGAACTGATCTCTCGAGAGGATTGTTTATGGCTGGGTGCCTTTATAACATTTAAAAGGCCAAGTTAAAGTGTAGATAAGAGGAAACATTTCATTCTGATTATTTCATGCTTATTTAAATGATTTATTCATATGTTAGTCAGTAATTGACATATAAAATTACTGCAAATTGCTTCAAATGAACAATTTTATTTATAATACGGGAGTGAACTGCCATTTGTGAGATTTGTTTAACTAGGTTTTCAAATAGACACCTTACACCTTAAAGTACACATAGTGTAAAATAAAGTGCAACCAAGAGTGCTTTTGCTCAGTTGGCCAAAATGTTCACCCAGTAAGAACAAGGTTTTATCGGCTAAGAACAAAAAAAAAAAAAAAAAAAAAGAGGAAATATTAGGGAGTAAACTCGAATTATAGAGCAGCATCTTCACCTGTGGCATCAGTGGCAGTGACATCCACACCATGATTGAGAATGAGATTCAGACAGTCAAGATGTCCTCTGGAGGCGGCAAGATGAAACCTGCAGAGAATGAAAGAAAAACCAATGGTAGGTTTAATTAAGTGGAAAAGTGCATGCTGAAAATTGATGCCTGCTCTTCACAGTCATCAGCATTCTAGAGGAGGAAATGACTACAGTCAAAATCTCATCTTTCTCTCTCCCAATGAATGTCTCCATACATAAAACCATACACATATGTAAAAAAAAATAAAAAATAAAATAAATAAAAATATATATATGAATACTCACATTACCTCAACGCAGGCCATGCATGAATAACTATAGACTTTAAAGCATGAATAACTATAGATGTATGATAATGTTCACAGGGTTCTCACACCTTTTCAAAGTCAAATGTATGCACTATTCACGAGCAATTTCCAAGTGATTTTTTTTTAAGTGTTCCAGCACTTTGCTAGTGCGGCAAATGTAATATATTTACATTAATATACATACTTCTTCACAATAAATCAGATGCTATTTCTTATTATTCCAATAATATATTTATTCAAGGAAAATTTGGGATGTTTGCCCCAAGCCCAGCATTGAACTCCTTTAAAATGTCATTTGCTCACAATTTAATCATGTCATCTTTCACCTTAGATTTATACTTATTTTAATTTCGCTGCTTTGATCACTTATGAAATGGTCATCTCAGTGCATAATTAAAAACATTAAATAAATTATTATGAAACCAAAGCATTTAAGCACTTTATCCAAAATCCAGAAAGTGCTTTTCAAACCTTGAAAACACCAAACAAATATGTAATCGTTTTCAAGGATTTCCAGCACACATACAAACTCAGTGTTCACATTGAGCCCATTCACTTATCACTTTGTAAAATTAGCATTTTGAGGAGCTCAGTTTAAAGAGGCCATTATGACATCCACATTCTCAACCTGTGTTTGGAAAGTGTTATTCAAGGCAGTGAAAATAGAAAGACAAACATGTAGACAGGCCCTTGACCTGAAGCTTGACTTTTGAAAAAGTTCATACAATGTCCCAAACAACCACCCATGGAGTGATGCATGGGTGGCAATTGGAGAAGAGGGGGGCAGAGAATTCTAGAAATGTGTCTTATATGGCATCTGTACCGTTTCAGCAATGTGGCGACTTTCTTGATACAAAAAAAAGAAAAAAAAGTCATACATTAGTTACATTTTAGACCGTTTAAGGTAAGGTCAGCCATTAGATAGATGAAGAAAAAATGAAAATGTATTCACTATGTATTCAACCTCAAGTGGTTCCAAATAGTAGGAAAAACAAATACTATGGACGTCAATGCTTAAAGGTTTTCAGCATTTAAAAAAAAAATTATGTTCAAAGACAGAAACTTGTCAAGTTTTGAAATGAGTAAAGGCACAGAATTTCCATTTTTGGGTTAACTATGGAAATATGATGAAGCTTATAGTAGTAGAGCCATGCATTTTCCTATTTAGCAAGTTCCAGGCAAGCCAAATAGAAGGCAGAGGTCCTACAAATATGATTTCATGACTAAAAATGACTCCAAGCAATAACATTTTATTAGGTAAGGTGGCTGGAATAATGGTAAATGACCCTGGATGATTAGAGGAGACTGAAGGGCTCAGATGGTCATGAAGACCCAGACATGTCATTCTAGCTTGGCTCCAACTCCTCGGCTGACTCACATATCTGCGGCTCCAAGATACATTATGTATTTTTAGAGGTGCTGGAGAGGTGGGGTGGGGGGCAGTTTGACTTCAAAACAACAGTTTTGAATGCTGCACCAGTCTGTCAGCTGTAATTCAGCGAAAAGATATTTCAATACATTTGAATATCTGATAAACGTGGAAGGCATTAGGAATTTGAATGCTTTACTGAAGGCAATACTTTAAAGCCTCTGGCAGAAGCACAAGCAGGACCTCAAGAGATTCTGTTGACCTTCTAGAGAAAATTCTATCTGTGTGAACATGAAATGTAACATTTGCCAAAGGCGATTATAATGAGAAAATGTACTTGGAGACTATCCTTCAATCATTTATTTA
>CAIGQQ010039163.1:7760159-7787111 GCA_903798035.1 Danio albolineatus | reverse complement strand
ATAATATAAAAATATATATAATAAAAACTCACAGTATTAAGCAGTTATATTTTAAAACAATACAAAGCCTCCACTTTAAGAAAGGTGGTGGAGTTACACTATAAAATTTTAAGAGACCTGAATGCCTTTTAGCACTATTTTAGTACTTAATACATGCTTCTGTGACCTTTTTATATTTAAACATCTTAAATTAAGTATTCATTATTTATTGTTACTGAAATGAGTTCAAGAGAGTATTTTTCTTTAGCATTTTGATTTTATTAACCTCAAAACTAAACTTCACTTACCTAAAAGGAGTTTAACAACAAAAACAATTCTAAACAGTAATCCTGTTAATGATCATAAAAATATTAGAATGGATTTACTGTTAATTAAACAAATGTGCCGTACATACAAGCAACAAGCAAATGTTACATTTAATTTTTAAATGGCAAGACGTTAATTCACACATCAGTACCAAATATCAGAAAACTCTGGCTGATGTCTTCATCAACCTGCATGAGAAGCATTTGGTTTCATTACAAAATATGATCATCTTATTAAACATCATACTGCAGTAACTCAACAGTAACTGCAGGGCTGCCATACAGCTGAATGTAAAAGAATACAGGGTCGAGACTGAGCTCAACACTCAGATGTCCTTCTATCTAGCATAATTGTATGCACTACGTATTATGATTGGCTCAAAGCACACATCTTACCATAGTGCAGTCTGCCATAGAGCTTCCTCATTTTCTTGACTCACTTATCAATTATGTCGCAACTTCTACCACAAAAACAGAGAGAATTAATTTACTTTTTAAAAACGTTTTAACGTGTTGTATTAACAGTCAGTAACTACTATGTTTGAAAGGAGCTAAATTTTGAGTCCTGTCAGTCACAAAGAAACCATTTCTCCACTCTCTCTGTAACTGTCAATTGCTTGTCATGTGTTGTGTTGGGTGAAAAGCAAAAATTCAATAAACTGTATTTCTCAACTTTGCAAAAGGAATTAATCTGGACTTATAAATCTAGTGAAGGACAGGTCATAGCATCAATCTGGCAAACCATCCGTTGAGGTAAGATTTATTAGACATGGGAACTGACATTTCACTGACATCAGCGACCATTCTTGCTACCTGAATAGCATATATTATGTTTCAGGTACTAGCACATTTACTAGCTGACTTGTTCCACACACTCCCAAAAGTCATTTTGCCCACATCTTAATTACAGATATTGAATAAATCTATTTTTAGAGGTGGGTGTGTTAAAGAAACAAAAGCTTACATCTACAGCAGGAAGGCAAAGTCTTTTTTTCCTGTGAGCCAACCATGCATTAGCAAGCTCCACCAAGCAGGTGTACTTCACACCACACGTTTATTTCAACACACTCACACAGAATTCACTTAGTTCCATCTGCCCACGGGGCAAAAATACTATACTAATGCAGTTGACCGATTTACCCACCAGAACTACTGGATTACACCCTACAGGCCCTGCGGTTTGGCCTCCCTGCGAGCTATTCTGACCGGTGAGGAAAATAACAGGCTGCATGTGGGGTCCTTCTATATATGAGTAGAGGATTTCCACAAATCCAGAGTCAACATGTGATCTGTGTATTCCACTCGACTATGCACAAAAAGGTTGCATACGCTCATCTTCCTGCCATTTGGCAACCATTAGGGCGCACAGACGTCCACAAGCCTGTTTCATATAACAGGCTAGTGTTTATTAATTGAGCTCTGTTACACTATAACGCCGACCCGGCGACTGTGGTGGCGGCAAATGCACCTGATTTAGTCCTGAGAAATTCTAGCACCTTATTACAAGTCAAGCTCTTCTCCACCCAACAGAGCAGGAAGAATCTCACACTATGACAAAAATACCCAAAGTGGAATCAAATGAGGGAATGAAACAAAGCTGTGGTTAAATCGAGCTGAAAATGTGTCCATCTTTGCCCTACATAGACCCTGTCAAGGCTGTAAAAACTATAGGGATGGATGGGAGGCCAGCTTGGCTTTCTAAAACAGGAAAAGACGCTGTTGATCTGTCAGTGTTGAAGTCTACTGTGTGGCCGTATCAAAATGCGGAAAGCAAATCAGTGATATTGAATAACCGGGTTCAACTATTCACCTCTAACCTCAAAAATACTTTTCTTGCATTCATCCAAAAACAAAAAAAGACACAAAGCTCTCTGAACTGGGAGATTTCAGAAGAAGATTGAGCAAGCAGTTAACATGACAGTTTAGGACTGGGGAAAAAAACTCCCTGCTTCTAAATTTAGTCAGTGTACACGAGCACAGATTTACTCACTGAAAACTTCTGAAGATGCAGACTGCTCAGCTCTGGGCCTGCTCAGACATCACTGACCACAACATGCCTTCCATTCTTAACTAAGAACCCTTGGGCAGGCACAAAATGTCTCATTCCAGATTGTTCAAAAACAATCAAACTATACTAGCACATATACCAAAGTAGTACTTAATTGCATTCATAAGTTCTCAAACACCCCAAAACAAACCAATACTGCTTCTAGAAGCAATATTGAATTATGCAACAAATCTTTAACTCGTGGCATTTATAAATTACATTTTTAGCCAACATCAATACAAATGATGAAGTGTCATTAATAATAGAGTAAGATAATTCTTCTATTTCCACACACCGAACAAATACAAATTGTTTTCAATGAATATACACACACTGCTCACGGTGCTCAGCTACGACTCAGGAAGTGATTCAAAATCATGCTGTGCCATCTTATTAGCATTATATTTGTCTGCATTATTGTTAATATACGTACGAAATGACTTCACCCATGGTGCGAAGATTCCCTACCCTGCAATTTTCAGCAAAAACAGTTGTGGTTTTGTAGTCTGAAACTTTGTGTGTTTCAAATAAAGAGCTTTAAAAAGTTATTATCGTATTCATTATGATCAAGATCACGGTTTCTTTTTCTGTTAACCATTTTAAAAAAACTAATCAATCAATGCCACATTCAGTGTGCGCAGTGCTATCTGGGAGTTGTTCTAAAGGTGGTGTGATGCTGCATCCCTTGTTGCAAATATTGTTGACTTACAGAGAGTTTACCTGATGAAGGGCAGGGACTTAGGGAGCTGCACATCGATGGATTTGCTCTTCAGTGTTTGGATCACACTGAACGGAACTAAACTACTTTCAACTCTGAAAACTGGACAGACGAAGTATCAATTTACTTGAACTTCTATGTTAAACTGCTCTGACACAATCAACATTGTAAAAGCGCTATAGAAAAATAAAATAAATAAAAAACAAAAAGAAGTTTCATGATATGCAAATCTAAAGCATGTGACTCAAATGTTTGAATAATTTTGCAGTGTGTGTGTGTAAAAGACAGGGACGTGCAGGACTAATTGGAACACTGCTTAGTCGATTAAAAGGTTTTAAGGATGCCCTGTGTAATTAGGCTGGTTTCGGGTTAATCCCACAAGAAGCTGCCACGTTTCTTAGGGACAGCTTCTTGTGTTAAATTCCCCAGAATACAGATTTCTGAAAAGTTTCACAATACATGACTGTTAAACTGGCATGATTTCTTAAAATAAACAAACAACAACAACAACAACAAAAATCTAGATAAACTAGTTGATCAAAATAATGGCCTCAGTACTTGTTGGATGACAAGTCAACGGACATGATCCATCCCTAGAGACATAGGAACTTACGCAGAGCGGCCCTCAACATCAAGTTTAGTGGGGATGATGCCCTTCTTGCCAAGCACTGCTGCAACTTTGTCCACCTCCCTCCTCTCCACTGCCTTCATCAGCCGGTCATCGTACTTATTCCAGTCTGTGTTCTGGAGGAGAAAAGCACAGAGAGAGAGAGAGAGAGGGAGAGAAAGAGATCAGCACACTCATAACATCAGCATATACACAAAGACAGCAGTGTCATGTTCAATAACGCTTCTGAGGTGACAGCTATTGTTCAAGACTCTCCTAATGATCAGGGTGGTGATCACAAGTGTAATTAGCTGAAAGAAGGAATGTTAACAACTCCAGCACACCACATATTCAAACATTCTAAAGGAAATAAAAGGCTTAGTCTTTTGTCAGCCAAAATTCAAAGCAAATTTTAAATCAAGACAAACAGATGCATACTGTCTACTCTATTTTGCATCCCATAAGCATGATTTATATCTACAAGCTAATGGTTCTGCAGTAAGGAGGGATCTGTACTATCTGTACATATTTTTCATATTTGCTTGTTATTTACATACTTTTGATATGCATCATGTTACATGAGGTAAATAGGATCACATGGTATGTAGTAGTCAACATTTGAAGAGGATCAAAAATGTTTTTCAAAATTGTACTAAGACAAGAATGGGTGCTGTTTTTGACCCACTTCAAAATGTTTTGAAATTAAATGAGAGTATTTGACCCACTTATGTTGACTACTGTATACAAACTGTAAAATATGATAGAAATACTTATTTAATGTTGAATGTCCAAAATAAAACTAAATTTGCATCTAATACATTATAAAACAATAAAGACATGCTATCACCCAGGACAGATCTGATTGATCAACATATCACCTATAGAAATAGTATAGCCTGACAAATCAATAAAACGAAGAGAAAAAAAATCTTGAATCAACAAAAGATGCTTTAAGCTTGCCATGTTCATACAAGTTCACGCATGCGGTTCAAAACACCCCTAAGCTCCAAAAATCTCAAGCAACAGTTCACTCTCCACAAGAATCCTGGAGAATTCTTGGATTCCTTCATGGAGAAAACTGTAAGTCACTCTCAAGACCGTTCAAAACACACACACACTCTGCCTCAAGCCTTTGCATACATAACACAAAAAAACAAAAGTCTAAAGTACTACTCTAAAATCTGGATACCTACAAAGTACATGGAGGTGCACTTGAGCCATCGACTCATCTTGGTGGTCCTTTTGCCGTGGTCTGAAGAGGTACAAAAAATATAGAGTTCTTCCTTCACCCGTCTGATAAATCGAACACTCAACCAGCGAGTGTTTGTGTAGGTTTGTGGTCTTCAGATGAATCCCCCTCTCCAGCAGGCAGCCTGTGCCCCGCAGGGGTACCAGAAATCTCGGCAGAGTCCTCGAACTTCTCTCCAGCCCACAGCCTCTCCTCGAGACTTCATCACGGCACAGCAACCAACACAAACACAGAGAGAGAGCCGCTGTAGCACAGGGACCAGCCCCGGGACAGCAGCTCCACCTCCAGAAGAGTCGGTCTCTTCCCTCTCTCTTTCAGAGCGTCCTCCTATCAGTGTAGCTTGTGTCTACTAAAGCTACACTGCTTCTCTGTCCTCTCCTTCTGTCTCTGTCTGCTTTGCTCCTCTATGCCAAATGGCAAGGTTGTTCAACCTCTGGCAGTAAATATGTGAGCTCTCCCAGGTCTAAAATATCCCTGTAAACAGCACGCAGACAAGCCGTTCAGGGTGGTTACCTCTTTATTTTTGACCCTCAGACCTTCCTCCAATGACTGATTGGGGTAGAAGTGCTAATAATAAACCATCCTAGCATATCTAGTCCATGAGTAACAGCTACGGTGACACCCGTGAGCAACAAGGCCAGCCAAATGAGAGGAACTTCAGCGCCGCCGGCACATACAGTATACCCCTCTGCGACCGCGGCCACACGTAAAGCTACAATCATTAATCTCTGAGAGATTAAAGTCTCAGGTCCAGACCAGGTCATCATCTGCCGGTCTGAGGAGACGCTTCCAGCCTCACTCGCACCGGGAGGGGTCTGAGCTGACGGATGAAGCGCACAGTAGCGAGATTAGACGTCGGCTTTTTACAATCGGCTGTCTGGCATATGGAGCCTGAAAGCCCGTTTACAATCGCCGTCTCCGAATCTGCAAGATAAACACTACGCAAAAGATCTATTTCCAAAAGCAAGACGTCAGCTTTTAATTTAGTAAGTGAGAGACTTGAAAGTGGATCAAAAGGCTGCAGGGACGCATTCGATTTTCACACCAGCACCAGTGGGGGCATTCGGTTACCCCTTAAAATGCCCCTTGACCCCCCTGCAGATACAGAAACATACATGTGAGAATAGCCACGCATATAGCATATCACACGAGGGGGCCTGTAAGGGTCTCGACTCTTAAAACCTGCTCCATCCCATAGAAACAATGAAACTGAAATGGACACATATAGGATCTAGGCTCTTAAATAAGCACAGTAGTGAGTGTTGATGTGTAAGAGAGGACTATTTTGGTTTTGTTTTGTCTTTTACAGAGGACACGGGGTGAATGGGCTATAGAAATCACAAGTGTTATTTAGTTGCATATTAAAAACAAAACTACAGAGAAGACCATACATACACACTAGTAAAGTTCAAATTACAGTAGAAATGATTTATGATTTAAAGAGGCTCAATGTTGAATTTAGAAACTCCTATTAGTAATACTTTTGACTGTTAAACAACTTAATCGCTTATGCTCAAACTGCACAAAAAAAATACAAAAAGACTGAACTTTATTCAATACCCCTTTTTCACGATTTAGGATCATTCTTTTGTGTCTCCAGAATGTATCTGTAAAGTTTCAGCTCAAAACACCCATCAGATTATTTATTATACCTTTCACAATATTGGATTTTCTGCTCTGAACACGATGTGCCGTTTTTGTTGCCTGTGCCTTTAATTATAGTTTTCCCTGCCCACCATTGCCACGGGCCTGTATCTCCGCCTCGGCTGCATCAGATAAACAGCAGAGTGACAGACATGAAGCAAGCAGATCTCATGTAACGTTTGTAAAATATACTTCAGTAAAAACTTTTCCAAGGATTAATGTATGAGTAGTGAACCTGCAACGATGAGTTACACACAATGTCGTAACAAAGTTCACGCACGCACACACCCAGACACACACACAGCGTTTAACTTTGCACTGTTTTTGCACGGCAAATGTGACAGGATACACGCTAATATCCACGACTGTATGAATAATCCATTAAATGTACAAAATAAACCTGATATAACACCCACAAACTGGGATTGAAATGTCTTCTTTTATAATTGTCCTGACATGCGGCTGTGGTGATGAAGTAAATCGCTGTAATTCATTAAAACCATGCACTGTTTTAAAAATATTTTACACTTGTAAAGCTCATTCTTGATCATGTTTGATGATCACAGTGAGCTGAACAGATCTTTTAATCCCGGTTGCTTTGCACATGCCCTGTCTTGTGGATTTGATTATACGTGTTACTATGGAGACATGTTAATGCGGGGCTGCCACTCGAAAAAGAAAATTCGTTCATCTAAATGAACGAGACTCAAAAGTCTGAGTCAGTAAAATGATCTGAACTTCCCCTCACTAGTTTGAAGAAAAGAATGTATTCTCCACTTTCTCCAATGTCTAACTCGGGGCAACTACGTTACCGTGGTTATAAGAATGTCAGCTATGTTAAAAATGCTGTCGATTTGGTGATAATTTCAGTAAAATCTGAAAGTTGATTTATGTTACACAATTGATAATATGTAAAAACATGGTACAACGTAGTGCATGATTTGTTAATAATTGTTTGTGGTTGATGAAAATATTGTAGAAGTGATCATTTAAAAATGTATATACTTGCAGAGATTTATAGAAATAAAGTGTTGCATATTAATATTTATCCTACTTGTTAAATCACTGTTGATAACTATTGTGAGAAATCATTAACATAAACAGTGTCTTTGCATAGATGAATATCATTAATTATTAATAATAACATATAAAAGTAAATTGAGCAAATTTGTTATTTGAGAAGTGTGTATCAAATTGGTAGACTTTCACATAAATTGGTACCCAAGAAGTAGCTCTCAGTTTCAAAAAGGTTGGTGACCCCTGATATAGAGCAAATGATGATCACTGCATTTTTGTCAGTTCATAGGTTCTATGAACTCAGTATTTTTGTTAAGGTAAAATAAAAGCCATAAAATAGACTGAAAAGGTGTGCTAATTTATTTTTGTTTTATTATTATTATTTTTTTTTACTGTATACTACTTTACACACAAAAAAAAACAAAAGGTACGTTGAGATCCCTTTCAAATGAACAGGTCTGGTCATTCCAGTCAATATATCAAAACAAAATTGCAATGCTAAACTCTACAGTTACATTCAACTGTTACAACAGTTTAGAGCGGCCTTAATGGACATTATTCAAATGTGTATATACACACACACACACTCACTCACAAAAATCAACTTTGCCTTTGCTGTATCTCCCAAACCAAACATGAATATTCCATATTATTGGCATTACATCTGCCATAGCTTCAAAACATAAAAGAATAGTCATAAATTAAAATTTTGCAAGCACTATTCACTCTCACATCACTTTAACTCTGTGGGTCAAAAAGAAAGAACATATTTTGAAATATGTCAGATATACTGTACTAAAAAGTGCTGCTTGATTTCTATTACACAAACATTTTTTTTTAAAAATGAAACGCCTCATGTGGGTTTAAAACAACATGAGGATGAGCAAAGTCAAAGTTCCTAATTTTTAGAATAAAATATGCCTTCAAGGACACATTAAAACCCTTACTATTAAACTATTATTATCATCAGTATAAATGTCATCTACAAAAATCAGTGCAAAAAAAATACAAATAAATCATGACAACCTATTATTTGTTTTTATTTAGTCCAACTTAATACTCTTAACCTCTGGGATCATGAATGTGTGTGTCTGTGTTTGTGTAATGCATGAGGGTAATTCATTTGCATACAAGGAACAGGTGCAAACAGGTTGGTTTGTTTATAAAGTTCAGTAACTGGGTGTGTCGGGTTTCTTGAGCTGATGTAACATACCAATGAAATCAACACACACACTTAGTGTTTTCCCCTCTCCAACAAGCAGGTTAACAAGACCAATGAGGTATGAAGCGATAAGCTCTCAATTTGGACAATATATCTGAGTTGAAACTTGGCTGCCGGGCAGTCTGGGTGACTCTGTGTTATAACTCATGTCAACACCTTGTAAAAATGAAACTCTATCCCTCATCCCAACATACACACCCACTCAAAGTCTTGCCTGGCAACAGCAAACGTACACGGCCATAAATCAAGACATGCATAGAAAAGCTATAGATACTTGTGTCCAGATATACGAAGATAACAAAGAGCGGAAATAAAAGACTGGGGAAAACCAAGCAGTTATTATGGGGTGTGACGAAGGTCCATAAAGAATGTGCTTCAATGTAAAAAAATGAGAATCGTTTCAGCACTTTAACTGCTAACCCGCGCTAGCCCAGGGCCATATGTTGACAGCTATGAATTATTAATGGCATAAGCTGAAATCTGCACAACAACTCACTCAACAGATTCATCTGCGCTGCTTCCCACAAAGACATCTAAATATCAGGTCATCGCATGATATGTGTACCTGTCCTGCTCATTTTTCCACTCTGTTTAACCAGAAAAATCTTTCCTCCTATCAGACCGGTGATATGCCGTCCACACATCAACAGGTCTGATTTAGAGCTTCTTTAACCACAGATGGATGGGTCGCTGTTGAATCTGCACCCCCGGTCATGCTGGATTTAGAAAGTTCTGGAGGCAGACTTAACCCTCTCATGCGACTGTACTGAGTGGGATTGCTGAAAGTGGGAGACGATGGAAAGAACAGGATTCTGCAGGATACCTAGATCACTAATTCCACCATTAAAAACATCTTGTGGCTTGATATCACAAGCCTAAATCAGAAAATGTTGACGCAATATTAGATAATGAATCAATGTAAGAGTATATGCAAGATGGAAATTATCTTGGGTCAAATTTTTAAATGGAATCAAAATATTTAATGCGGAGCACAATTTCCTACATTCCAGCTTTTTTTACTGTTAACTAAAACATTTTTATAACTGAAAATGCATACAATCAAAATATAGAATTTAAATTAAAAAATGGTGACACAGTGGTGCAGTAGGTAGTGCTGTCGCCACACAGCAAGAAGGTCGCTGGTTTGAGCCTCAGCAGGGTCAGTTGGCGTTTCTGTGTGGAGTTTGCATGTTCTACCTGTGTTCGTGTGGGTTTCCTCTGGGTGCTCCGGTTTCCCTCACGGTCCAAAAATATGCGGTACAGGTGAATTGGGTAGACTAAATTGTCCATAGTGTATGTGTGTGAATGAGAATGTATGGATGTTTCCCAGAAATGGGTGGCGGCTGGAAGGGCATAAGTGTAAAAAACAAAATGCTGGATAATTTGGCAGTTCATTCCGCTGTGGCGACCCCGGATTACTAAAGGGACTAAGCCGAAAAGAAAATGAATGAATGAATTTAAAAAATAAATATAATTTATTACAAAAAAAAAATAGAAACATTGGCTTGTTAAATAACTGTAAATGTTGCAAAATGACTCTAAAACTGAAATACACAAAATGTAAAAAGAATTAGCAATAATAAAAGCAAAGAGAAAAAGAAAACTTAAAATAAAAAAAAATATTGGTCTTAGCTTTAGAAACGTTGCTTATCAAATAACAGAAAATTGTTTGAAATACTAACATTAATAAAATAAATAAAAATTATGTATAGGGCTGCACAGTGGCTCAGTGGTTAGCACTGGGGCCTCACAGCAAGAAGGTCGCTGGTTCGAGCCCCGGCTTGATCAGTTGGCATTTCTGTGTGGAGTTTGCATGTTCTCCCTGTGTTTGCGTGGGTTTCCTCTGCATGCTCCGGTTTCACCCACAGTCCAAAGACATGCAGCGTAGGTGAATTTATTAAACTAAATAGGCCGTAGTGTATGTGTGTGAATGCGAGAATGTATAGGTGTGCATGGTTGCACATCTGGTAGCACATCCGTTGTGTAAAACATAAGCTGGATAAGTTGGCGGTTCATTCCGCTGTGGCAGCCAATGATAAATAAAGGAACTAAGCTGAAGAAAAACAAATGCATGAATAAGATGTTAAAATAAAGATGACATGACAAAATTGACTAAAATGTAGAAACAGAAACCCCCAAGACTGAAAATATCTGTAGTAAAAAAAAAAATACATTGTGCACATCTAAATAGAGATAAAACATAAACAAATGAAAGGGCACAATAAACGTCATGAAAAATTACTATATACCCACTCTAAAAACGCTAGGTAATATCAACCCAAATTTGGCTAAAATATTGACAAATCCAACTGTTTGGTTAAAAAAATGTTTCACCCAAATCTAAGATGAAACAACTCCACTGTTTTAAAGTGTAAAAAATGAAATGAATAATATTAAATTGCGTATAAATAAGTAACATTAATTTTCACCACCAAATTAAAAAAAAAAACAAACAAACACACATTTCATCATTCGTTTTACAGAAGCTCTCTCATGTGCACTTACATCTCACATAGAGATTATGTGTTATCAAGAGATATTATTTAATGAACTCTCCAGTGACTCTGGGTCCAACCTGTCATTACCGCTCACACTGTAGTTAACTAAAGACTATCTGAAGGTCTAAGCTGCTAAATGCTCAGGTCCAGTGTTTGTTGAGTGCTGGGCTAAACTGACTCTTTAATTAGGGCCACGAGCCTTTCAAAAGGACTCTTGGTGATCTCAGCGAAGTGTGTTGGTATGCTAAAGAAAGGCAGATAGAAACTACTGGAATATGATGCGTTTATATATGTAAACTATTGCTAAAGTGACACAGCTATTGGCTGAGATTAGCCTATGCCCACTGACATGCCCGTTATTATGACTGGCATGACATACGGTTGCTAGGACAACAGAGTTAATGGACTTTGGGCGTATCCCTTTCTCACACATCATCAGTTTTAACTATAGGCTAGCAGCTTTAACCCCACCAGTTAATGTCAGTTATTGCAAAAGGTGTTATTACAGTTCATGACAGAACACCAAATAATAGCAATAACATTTGTTAATGTATTTACCAACATGAACAATACCGTACAGAATTTATTCATCTTTCTCGAGTTTAGTTAATGAAAAGTCAAAGTCCATTATTTGTTCATGTCAACTCACACAGCATTAAATGTTAACAAGCATGACTTTGCATTTTAATAATGATTTAAAGAGCCTCAATTATGCATTATAAAAAGTCATATTTTGGTTTTGGGGTCTCCACAATAGGCTGATAGGCATGCAAGATCAAAAACACTTTCATTGTCTTATAAAAAGCATTCATTTTCACCCAACTATCCCAATCACTCTTACTACCCTTTACCAGATCCAGCACTTCATATTTGGCGATGTGTCATTTCAAAGTTGGTATGAGCAGGCAAAAAAATTCTGAACACAAGATGAATCATTTATTCGACTCTGTGTTGACTCTTTCCTTTGAGAATCAATAGTTTTAAACACGGTGCACTTTCAGATTAAAACCTCAGCTGGATGATTCATTCACTTAGAGCTGTTACGCACTGCATGGAAAAAAAATTGCAAAAAAACATGATAGGGGTTTTTTAATAAAATGTTGAACTAGGATTAATAAGTGCATACAAGCATTGATCATTCTCAGTTCATGTCAGTAAATACATTAATTGAATCTTATTGTAAAGTGTTTCTGGAATAACAAAGTCAGTTGGTGGCAGGGTGAGAATACCACAAAAATGGTTAACTGGTCATATCTACTTCTAGGACAAAATGCTGTAATAAGACATTAAACGTAAACATGATTATGTTTAAATGGATTGCAAGGAATGTGGGAATAATAAATAAACAAATAAATAATTTTGCAGAATAAATGCAGAAATAAATTAATGCAGAAAAAATAAATAAATACCATTAAAAATGTAATATTTTTTAAATATGATAAAATGTATTAAAAATACCTACAAAAATAATAAAAGAACAAATACCTACAAAAATAAATACTCAAATAACTGAAAAAAAGTGAATTTTATTGAATAAAGATGAAGAAATAAATTGAATGATTTAAATACATTTAAATGATTCAAATTCATTTGAATGAGTTAAAAAACTGAATATCAATAAATACAATTAAACAGCCACCTCAATAAATAAAAAAAATAAAATTATCTACGTAGCCATATATATATATATATATATATATATATATATATATATATATATATATTTATTTCCAGTAGGAAGTGAGTATTGTAAAGTCACTAATGTTTGCATTTCCACTGATAATACAATAATCCTGATATAAAACCCTACAAACAAAAAAATCTGAAGTTTAGCATCAATTATAACATTGCACTGTACTGCATTAAATTATAATCCGAACCACTTTCATCACTCTCTTTATGAAAGAGTATAAATTTAGCAAACATGAGACAGACCCAGACAAGAACAAAAACACATTTGGGTCTCGTCCAGCTGTTTGATCACAAGCGTCTGGCCTGCCCTTTAACCCAACGGTCAGACACTTCTCTGCTATTTTCCTCTACTTCCGACAGCCGGGGAAGCGCTAGATCAGATTTCTGCTGTCATGCTCAGATTTCATCCCACTGTGCATCCTAAAAGCCACATTGAACAATCCAGCGATATTTCAGCAGCACCATTAACCATTAAAGTGTTACCTCCTCAGTCTCTTATAAATATTCAAGTCCTTGACCATCTGTCAAAAAGCTACTCAATTAAAACTAAAAGCGAGACATGTCTGGGAGAGTGGAGTGCTCATTATTCTGCAGACACTTGGAGAGGAATATAAGAGAGGAATGAAAAATTAACATCGCTTTGCCATGCCCATTTGTGGATAACACGCAAACACTTGACAGGAGTTTTCAAAAAGTATGACAGAGGGCAAGATTATTCTCCATTAATTAAAAGCAAACATATTCCCACTGCTAGTCTTCTTTCTGTATTGCAACATGTAACAAAATAACCCAATTACTGGATATAAAAAAAAAACATATTCTGAAATATTCTGAAAAAGAATATTTAGGGTGTGAGTGATCACACTTGGCACGTTTGGTTTAAAGCAACATGATGTCACAAGATGATAATTAACAGGATATTAGGCTCCATAAACAGGTTATGAGACTTCAGAATACAGGTTCTCTCTTGTTAGCCATGGTGTTTCCCAATACGGCTGCTAGAAATGCATTTCCTTTTAGTGGTGATTCATTTTATAGGTAGTTTCTGGGGATCTAAATGGAACGGTTCAGTATACAGTACAGTGTGGTTTTGTATGGGTCATTCATCTGGCGTGCATTTCCACTGGCCATAGTAGCATTTTGGTAGTTGTTGCATACATCACAGAATAACAAAAAACAAAACAATTCATTCTCTGTGAAAAAAAGAAAACCATACAGGCCATTCACACATCCTTTGCAGCTCCACCCTTTTGGTGCAAGGTACCAAAGGGTCCCAAAGAAGTGGTATTGATATACTTTTTTCCTCACTACTGTCCCAACCGACTTGCTTGGTTTGGGACTTGTGGAGCTGTGCATCGAGGAATTTGCTCTTCAGTGTTTGGACTTCCAGCAGTGAAAATTAAACCACATTGAACTGAACTGAACTGAACTATACTTCAACTCTAAAAACTGGACTGACACAGATTCAATTTACTATAATCTTCTATGTTAAGATGCTTTGACTTAATCTACATTGTAAAAGCGCTATAGAAATAAAGATGAATTAAACTATTTTGGTACATTTAACAGTGGATATGGGCATACATGTGTATCATTGTACCAAACAGTGCTGCTCAGTGCCTGCACAACTTGAGTGGCAGTAAATGCATAACTTTCATTTTTAGGAACCATAAAACCAAACCTCAAGTGTGAATACAGCCTTATTTTCAACAAGCATACATTCATTTGATATATTTTACATTCTAAGAATTTTTAAAAACTATTTATACTTATTATTAGAAATGTTATAATTTACTACGTTAGATATTAAATATCTCATTTAATATCCGTTTTCATATTTTATAATTTATTCATGAGAGTGCAAAGCTGAATTTACAGCATCATTTAATCCTTCAGAAATTATTCTAATATTCTATTCTCAGTCATCCTCCTAACATGCTGATTTGATGCTTAAACAATTCATTTAATTATCAATTTTGGATCAAGTGTATGTAAAAATGCATTCTGTATCATTTAAGATCAACTTACAAAGAGAATAACTCGAATAACTCAGAATGAGTGCATTGTGCAAGATAAACATCCAGCCAGACTGAATGCAGTCAGATCAGATGTCTTATACATCATTCCATCAGACGGGACGGACAGAGCCTGTGGGTGGTACTGCATATCTCAGCTGATTCTTTATTTGGGAGCCTTGAGGTCAGAGTTCATACTCAGCTGGTCGGCGCCGGGCCGTCCAACATCTCTATCAAACTAGAGGCATCTCATTCCACCAAAGTCCTATCAGTGCTCTGATGAATGAGGACCAATTCCAGACTGACTAACTCCCACAGTAACTTTCTCACACAGTCACCCCCTCTTTCAATTGTTATTATTTCTAACTAAATTAAATACGCTCCCTCTTCCCATGACAAGGGGCCAAAATAAACAGTCTCTTCAACTCACATTTATTAAAAGTTTAATGAAGATTTTCCAAAATGTGCATGCTTTCAAAATCATTAGAGAGTCGCCATAAATTTTAGCTTTTTTTGGTGTTCTGATATTTCTAGAGACTTGATTTTATATTTGCTGATCAAAAAATAATCCTAAAAATTACAAAAACATGAAAAAGCTGGATGAAAGAGAAATTAACATGCTTTCATTTGATTAAACGTGTATAAGATGGAAGAGAGAGTAAGAAAAATGAAAGAGAAGCAAAAGATTTCAGAAGATATTAAAGAGAAAAGGAAATGGTCTCTTTAATAAAAACAGTCATGGTGGGGAATGCTTTGGATTCTTGGCATTACATTACAGTGACCTTGCCTGCCCCCATTTCTGTGGATTCTGGTCTGTGGCAGAAAATAGCACAGCGTGACAGCAGCACTTTCTCTCACATATTTAAATTCTTTTCACCTATAATAACACTGGAGCCCCCTAACGGACTGACTGCTGTTCCTGCAACCCTTTTATTCACACACACACACACACACAACCACATCTACTAAACCAACTTTTAAAGAGACTAAGACAATTACAAACCGATAACTAATGAATAAACAACAACAAATCAAAGCATTAATTGTGGCTTTGATCCCATCATTAACCTATTGTCTATTAGCTCTGGAGAAACAAATATCAACAACGCAACCCTAGCTATTGTCAATCCCTCTGTGATTTCTTCAGTGCGTCCCACCCAAACTTGCATCAATAGTTCAAGAAAAGAGGGGGGAAAAAAGAACTGATTGCAAAACATGCCTGAAGCATTCCAGAAACTCAATAATCCACATATTGCATTAAAACAATATTTGTCTGACCTCGGTTACCTCATCTACGCCTCAGTAAAATGCTATGAAAATGGGGGGAAAAAAATGATCATGTGGTGTAATATTGTACCTAAAGCAACATAAAACCTAAACGACACAATGAAGATGATTTTTGAAGAATGAGGACGATTCTGATATAATTTAAAGGAAAATAAAATGCACTTCTGCATGTTTGCTTGTAAATGTCGAATGCAAAAATAAGAGCAAGAAAAGGACAACACAGAACCGTGACTATGCTGCCAGCCAAAGCCTAGCAACCGTCCCACTCAGCAACCAATGCCGAGAATGGCAGGTTAGGACTTGTCCCCTTTAGAAACTCCGTCCCACTACCCCTCCTTTTACATACCACACAAACACACACACAAACACACACACGTAATGCCTACTAAACACTTCCCTACTTGGAAGAGGGAAAAAGGCATTCTTTGTACTAGTAGCTGGATCTGGGAGGGTTGGCCTCCTTAAGGCTCAGATAAGCATTTCTTTTTTCTTTTACAGTATGTACTTTTTCCACTTTAAAAAGTAACATGTTAGAATTAGCACACTTATTTAATTTGTTTATTATCATTAACCATGCTCATGTCATCTAACATACTTTCTTCTATGAACATGGGTTTAACATATTTAGAAAAATAGTCAAAAACAACACTGAGCGGTTATTTTTATAACATTTATGATGGAGTTCAGCAGAATCTCAGACTATAAGATATATCAACAAACACTGGGCCATGAATTCATTTCCTCATGGTGTGGGAATAGTGGACAGTCTGTTAAAGGTATGGTACGAAGACAAAGTCAAATAAATTTCTTTCATCAACACAGAAAATGCGATGGGAGGTCAAAATGTTACTGCTAATGCAACATCTCTCCTCTAGGAGGCAGTCCTAATGCCTTACATTAAGCTGCAGTTTGAAATCTGAAGTGCACAGCAAGTATTCTGAAGTATTAGGCAAGTTTGATTTTTGCTGATTTTTTCAAAATGTAAACATCAAATGAGACTGACATAAAATCTGTGCTGGCGCTCCTATTAAGATTTTGGATCTCCAGGAAACACCTTTAGTCAGGTTTCTGTACTGCTGATGATTGCGAACCAACTGTGGTTCAGCACAGTGTGTTTGTGTGTGTGTGTTTGGTGTGATGATGTCAGCAGAACTAAAGCCACACAAAAATCACAAGCTGTCACACGTAATGTCTGGAGACCCAGTTTGGTGAAGTCTCTCTCCAAGACAGCATTTATATACACCTGTACACAAAAATCAGATCACCTCCACTCAATGCATTACAAAAAAGGCCAAATACTGTACACTTTACTACATTTACGTTTTAAAATAAAATTTTAATCCCTATTCTATCAGATTACATTATCAAACTGAGGTTTGGGATGGTTTACTCTGGTAGGGGTTGGCAATATGACAAAAAGCTCTTATCACAATATAAATCATCAATGATACACATCACGGTATAGTATCTTCTTTGTAAACTCAAATGTTTCAAAAAAAAAAAAGAAAAAAAATATTTAAAAAAATATTAAGAAAGAAAAACACTTTTGAAACTAATGATTGCAAACCCAACATAAACAAAATATACACATCTAGATGAAACGCAAAAAATTTAAAGATTACACTTTTAAGATGGCAACTTTCTCACAATGGTGTTATTTGCTGTATGTTTCTGTCTGCATCCCTGTAATGGCATGTGATATTGCATTCATATAAATTATAAAAAAGGATTACCACAAAGCACTTTGTCACACCACAAAATATACATTAGAGCAAAAATATGAAACAATATTGTTATTGTTTTGTCAATATGACATATATACAGTCATATCGCAAAGCCCTACTTGTATACTTATTTCTGGTCAAGCAGCCCAAAATGAATGAGTAATCTGAGAGTAATTTCGCTTAGCTATTCATCAACACAATGAATAGTGCTTCAGCATGCAGGACTGCACTCGCTTGTTTACCAAGTGCATTCCACATGATCAATATGCAGCATCACTTTTCACTTATTATCTGACTCTTCAGCTCGAGCTGACACTAAAGTGTTGCAGATTTTAAAAAAATGGTATTATCACATACTAACACCTACAGCAGTTGCTTTATGTTGAAATACATTTGGTTAAAATTAAAAGATACACATTTAACAATAAAAGTATGCTTAAAAAATGATTTTATTTTATTTTTAAAAAGCTTGACACAGATTTTAACATTTAAAACATTTCTGACTCGCACATCAAGTATTGAGAGATCATTTCCTGAGGGTCATTATAGACTGGCGCTGGTCTCAAGCCATTTCTCTGTCCCAAGTCTTTCCCGTCTACAATAATAATCATTGCACTCTTTCTGTACAAATTCCACATTCCTAAACAACATTTGCAATTAAGCCACTTCTCATCCTAGAATCATTTAATGAGGTATGTGTATCAAAAGATTAAACTGGTCTTTTATACCTTGAAGGTGGTGTGAAATATTAATATCAGTGAGACAGTGTCCAGTTTTAGCACAGCTATGCATGCTAAGAGCAGCTATATCCAAAATTAATGCCTCAAGCGCGTATTACCAAACCAAAAATGCAAATAGGTGAGCTAACATGAGGTTTAGAATGAATAATAAGGCATAATTAATTAAATAAAATATTGTAATCCAAGTTAAGAGTAGTTCACAAAAAATGTTATCATTATTACTTGTTCCAAATAGGGCTGGGTGATATTGCACAATATCATGTTTCATATCATCCGGTATTGATATCTATTGAATAATTTTTAACAATACATTTAGGAAATTAGAATTTTTTAAAAATTATTTAACCACTTCATTTTAATTTACCAACATGACTAAGGCAAATAGATTTAATAGTCAAAAACAAAAATATTTAAACAATATCTCATCTCTTTATCAAAAATAAAAACACATATTAAAGATACTCTTAAACTTGATAAATAAAATGTTACAAAGTGTGTGCAATTTTCATAATTTTCTATGTGCTTTGCACTCGCGCTCCAGTGGCATCTCTCGTAACCAAGCGATCTTCAACCATTATCTCAGAGGATGACAAACAGAGAAACCATTGCTGCAGCTCTCAGGCAAGTTTATGTAGAATAGTAAAAAGCACAGTGTTTGGGTGCGCTGTGTTTGTCTGAGGTAATTAGTCTACTGTTATTACTGAAATGTGTATATTCCACACAAAGTTAGAAACAGATTGGTTAGTTCTACTTACATGAATCGTGGTGCGCTCACGGTATTCGGAAAAGTTCAGATGTTTAACTAGGTGTACCTGGAAAATGTGCATGCATCATGTGTACACCACTTGCACAGCATGTGCGCGTTGCTCCTATGCGCGTGGTGCAAGTCACACAGCTCTATTCGAAATGACTTATAATAAACTTACACCTTTAACTTATTGGCATTCCTTCCAAGGCGCATGTTTAGCAGCCACATTTGAATAAAACTACAGTATAGTCTTCATAATGAAACTTCATACCAAACTTTATCATTATAAGTGATGCTCCGATTGATCGGCCGATATTGGCTAAAATAACTTGATCGGCTAACCCCAAAAGCGCCGATCAAAAAAGCTGATCACTTGACGTAAATTACTCACACGACCTTTTCACACGTGCATGCATGGCGCACATGTAAACAACAGCAGAGCAGAGCTTACCAGTGGCAACATGAGTTCCCCCCGTCAATAACAAAAAGTAAAAAAAAAAAAAAAAAAAAAAAAAAAAAAAAAAAAAAAAAAAAAAAATTTAAATAAATTAATTAATTAATAAAAAAAAATAATAATTTAAAAAGTCGCTCGGAGTGGAAGCAACGACATTTTTAACAGCACTAACATGATTAGGCATCTTAGAACACGGCATACAAGCCAACAGCATCCCAATCCCTCATCCAGCCGACTGTGAGCGATGCATTTAAACGGTGTGAACTAGTGCTGCACGATTAATCATATCGCGATCGCAATCGCGATGTCAGCCTATGCGATTACATTACAGCAAATATTGCGATTATATTAAATAAACTAATGCATTCGTGGACGAAACAAGACATTCAAGAAAGAAAATGCAGCGCCATTTTTGTAGTTTCCTTTTAATACGATTACAATGTAATGCAATTAAAAAAGAACTACACGACCCAGAAGCCATCAGGGCTGGAAGGCGCTAACGTAGATCATGGCAGATCATGATGTTGGTGATCTGTAATCGGCGCCAAAAATGCTGAATGGAGCATCTCTAATCATTATTGACATTGAGTTTTGTTCTGTTGAATACAAAAGATGTTATTTTGAATTACATATATGTTGAAAACCTGAAACCATCAACTTCCACACTTTGTTTTGCTTACGGTGGATATCAACTGCTACAGATTTCCAACATTCTTCAAAAAAATTGTCTTGAAAAGAAAAAGAAAATGGTTTGCAACAAGTCAAGAGTGACTAAATGATGAGAAATTGTCATTTCTGGCTGAACAACACCTTTAAATCTCTTTCAATCATTTCCATTCTTCCTCTCTCTTTACTGATGTTAGGTACGAATACAAATTTAGGACCATTCATGAAACCTTGTGGTCCATTGTTTGAGTGAGGAGTGAGTGAAACACAATATGTGAAAGACTGAATACCAGGAATGCCTCACATATCTCAAAATGATGTCATATGATATGAATACTATAAGCTATTTGGCTTTCTATAGTGTTTTGGGGAAAGGGGCAGGAGAAAAACAGAAGAAATAAGTAGAATGGACAAGAGGTTATATGGTTATCTGAACCCACTCTAGGGAGATGAAGATAGACAAAGGGTTCCATGCCTTACCAAGGGCTCAAAACCATACATCAAAGTCACAGACGAGTGTTGTTTGTACATGTTTTGAACACATACTGTACAAAACGAGTGTGGGCAAGTAGAAGAGGGTGGCTCAACTGAAAAACAGCTGCTTTACTGATTATCAAGCAAAACTGCCTTTAAAGCCTCCAGAAGCAAGAGCTCTCACAGACTAGGTAAAGAAAACGATATCAAAACAGAATAGGTTTTTGAAACCAAATGGGTTATCACTGAGTGTAGCAAAACCCATGCAAATAAAAAGAAATTCCATCTTAAAGTAATACTTCGTGAAACAATTTAGCTATCAAACCATAAGGTATGAATCCTCAAAATCATGTGCATAAAATCTTGAATGGAATCTTTAGCAGGAAAGTGGCTGTTTTGGTAGTGTAAGGTGATCTCAGAAAGGGTGAGGCAAAAATGCCACATGTCCTTTCATTTCATTCCCAAGAGAGTGAGAGTGGGTCAGATAAAGAGATACAGTTTCCAATACAGTGGAGGGGAGGAGTAAAACCCATTTAAAACAAATGGGTGGTGAATACACATGGCAGATATTATGCTGTTTACGCCAATCATAAAACTGGATAACATCTGGTACAAATATCAGCTCATTCCACTTTCTCTCTCTCTCTCTCTCTCTCTCTCTCTCTCTCTCTCTCTCTTTCTCTCTTTTGCTTTTCAAACCATTCTTTGGATGACTTCAGCAAAAACAGAATGAGGAATGAGGAAGAGCGATGGAAAGTCAGCGTACAACCTAAAACATGCTGATAAGCTCTGCGCTTCAAGATCAAAAAGGCATTAAAGATTGAAACACCAATCTTTAAACTTCCTCAATTTTAAAAATCAGCAAATACAAACTCTGAAAATTCACTTCACAAAAATACATCCTGATATCATGAGATGACTTGTATTGTGATAAGAAATGTGTGCCTCATTGAAAAGCCCGGAGCAAATTCAGTTTATCAGAATGATATCATGCTAGTGACAGCATTTAAAACATACAAAGAATGACAAAACAAAAATACAACATACTGTAAGACAACTCAAAGACTGCAGTGTGTCTTTGTGACCAGGTTAAGTTGTAATTGTTAAATCCACATATCAAATGGTGATCAGAAGACATAAACCCTTTTCTGTTTACAGACAGAGAAACAACAATTTCATGTAACCAGAGGAAAAAAAAATTCAGTCTGAAAGACTGCACCAAACTGACCTTCCATTAACTGAGCACGCAATACATCAACTGGTTCCTGTGCAGACAGATTGTTCATACTAATTGAAGCCATCTAGTTTTGCACAGTCTATTTTTACCTCAGGTCTCTGGCGAAGGTAGTTACTAGTTTGAGACCAGCATGTTAAGTGGCCAAATTGTTCTGCTCCGATCCACCAATACAAATGCTAAAACTAAGCTGCGTTAAAGGCAGTTTATTAATCAGTCTCCTAAAATCACTGCAGTGGTTCAGCTTAATCACTTCAAGTACAAAATAATGACATTCATTTTATCAAAAACGGTCCAAGACTAAAATGGCCTGAGAAACTCTTTCTCCCCGAGGCAATCTTTCTCAATTAATGAAATCAGATCAGACAAGTAACCAACTGCGCATGTGCAGAAGAGAGCACAGATTGATTTCAAAACACCTTTTGAATCACTTTCATACCACAACACATACAAATAAACAGTCGTTTTCAACCAACTGCAATTAGGAATGTAACGATTAACCGATTTCATGATTAACCATGCTTTAATTAGCCACAGTTCATTAGTCATAAAGGCTCCTCAACACCATGTTTCTGCACAGAACAAAACTGCTGCAACTAAACAAAAGTTATGCTAACTGCGCGCTACAGGTAGATTGAAGTTCCGAGCTTATACACTGAGGCTAATTCCCACACACAGTGAATTAAATATGGCTGAGGCCATTAACTAAGGGCCGTTCACTGCCTTTCCAATGGAGGATATTGCACATATTGGGATCTTTCCACCTAGTTGAAAACACACCGCGAGTCATGTGACAAGAACTGGACCAATCAGCTTCATACTTTGTATGAAATATACATATTTCTACTCCAATGAGAAAAAAAAAATACAAAATGAAAAACAAACAATTTTATAATATAGTTGATCAAAAGTGTATAGTTGAGGTTCAGAGCCTTGTACTGGTTATTTTTGTTATTCTTAGTTTTATTTACTCACTGTTCTGTCATTTATTTTCAGTGTAAAATTATTATTTGTTTAAATGCCAATAGAAATTCACTTATTTTTTAGTCCAAAGAGAAATGCTCTTTTGTTCATTTTTTAGTATTATTTTGTGCTGTATTAATTGGTTACTGAGCAGCAATAAATAACATTTTAAAATATAAAAAGTTTTTATGTGATTTTCTCAACTAGTAGGGTTTTAAAATTAATGCATGCATAATAATCTTGACAACCACGAATATTCCTCAGATTATAAACGTATAACCAAAATCCATAATCGTTACATCCTTAACCGCTAAATGTCCTTTTCACCAGCACTTGACCCTTTAACACTAGCACTTACTCTATAAACATTTTTTTACATTTATTTAAACTATAACTCCATTACACTAACAAGGAAATTCACCAACATTTTTCAGAACTGAGTGTTACTGCTTTTGCGGATATAATTGCTTTTATGGTCCTCATTTCTAAATTACTCTGGAAAAAAGCACCTGCTTAATGATCAAAATGTAAAAACACTTTTCAAATGCGTCAACCATAAACCTTAACATTTTCAAACATGTTTCCCATTTAAGAGAAACTCCTAATTATAGCATCATGTGCAATTCAAACACTTACAAATCAACCTGCTAAGGTGATTTTCTTTTCCACTTGAATAAATTAAAGCCTTTACCCTCTCTCTCTCCACATAATCAATATTTCTGACATCAAAGCCCAAATTAATTCTCTTTGAGGAATGAAGAGAGAGCTGCAGTGCAACTACGTGTTAGTCAAACAGTTCAGCAAAAACTCATTTTACTGCAATAGCAACAGCTCGGCCGTGTACTGATGACAGGGTTCCGGGTGCATATAAGCCCGAGGGCTTTCAACTACAACAGATTCCCATTGCCTTTAATCCCCAGCCATTTATTCATCCTAGGATAACCTTCAATCCTCACTGTCAGTTTCCCACTACATTGGGGGCCCGAGCTTAACACAGCAAAGCTTTCAGAGAGGCTCAGTGGGCACTACAGACACGAACATAGCAAAGCTTTCAGAGACACAGCAGTCACAATCACTGATACACCATGTTTATAACCTGTACTCCCACCAGCCAATTTATAAAAAAAAAAAAAAAGAAGAAAAGAAGAAAATAAAGTTATTTATTCCAAACTATATTGAGTGACTAGAGTGTCGAGTGATGAATTATTTTCTAAATTTCTCATTGATAAACTTTTTAAACCCGGTTCTGTATTAGATTTTACAACCTAGATTGTGATTGGCTGAAAGGTTTGTATGTAAACAGTGTAATGCTCAGGTAGTTCCAGTCAGTTTAGAAGCACCCTAATCGCAGCCTACATTAAAAAGCACTCCCGGCATGGATTATCCCTTAGTTAATCTTGACATAATGGGGGACTAAATGTCAGCCTATGGAAATACCCAGTTACTTTGATCAAAGATAAGCAGGTTAAAATTTCAGATTTGAACTGCTTAAAATAAACCACACTTTAATCGCCTCTGTTAAATGTAGGGGATCCACAAGGCTATAATAACAATAAACAAAATATATATTATTTGCAGACAAAGTTAATACTGATCATTCCATGAGCAAAAACAATACAAATGTGGGTAATAGTATTTTATTATTATTTTTATTATTTTTATAAATATCAAATGAATATTCTCAGGAGGTAGCATGAATGCATTGTAACTGCAAAGCATAAAGTTATGAAATTACAGCTTTACAATAATTATCAAAATGTAGTTTTTTAATTATCCTGAATGTAGTGAAATCAGAATTTGTCCTAAAGTTCGTCCATAATGGGCGTTGCTAGTTATATTTGTTGTTGACATTTGACTTAAAATGAGCAAGGTTATGCAAAAAAAAGAAAAATTTGTCCTAAAGTCAGAATTTTTCCTAAGGTTTGTCCTAAATTTGTCCTAAAGTCAGAATTTGTCCTAAAGTTCGTCCATAAGGGGTGTTGCTAGTTATATTTATTGTTGACATTTGACACCAGAATGAGCAAGGTTATGCAAAAAAAAAAGAATCTACTTATCCTGCACAAGAGCTATTGTCAAGTGCTAAATATCTTCTATTGTGTTTCACAGAAGAAACCATCATACAGGTTTAAAATGACATGAGGGTGAATAAACATGACAATTTTCATTTTTGTGTGTGTGTGGTTGTTGTTGTTGTTTGTTTTGCTTTGTAATCTCCCTTTAAGCACTGTACAGTTGGCCTGATTTGCCTTCCGGTGCCAGCACACCCTCTACAGCTGGAGAACAAAGAAGCCCTTAAAATGGTTATTTGTAATGCAAAAACATTCAGTGATTCAGCATAGCAACTCCACTCAGATAGTTTTTCCCTCCATCATCAATCAATCAATAGCCAATCTTGAAGGCAATCTATGACAGCCATGTATAAACCACAGGCAAAGAAGAACAGGAGACTATGATGTTATTCATCACAGTCAGATCATCATCAATCAGATGTCATCAAAAGTAAACAGCGGAATCCACACAACCAAAAAATAAATAAAATTCAGAAAGGTTTGAGAAATCAGTCTCTAGGGATGTATAGTTTAGGTAAGATTGTTCATTGAAATGAATACTGAAAACAGAAACGTTGAGAGAAAGATGCGGTACTGGTACATTGGGCATTCATTTAATTCTGGCCTCAGGCAAGCCTCAAGGGTTCCAAGAGCAAAAACACCACAGCTTGAACACTTGACGCTTTTAAACACAAAGTGGAGTAGAATGCAAACAGGGCAGTGCACTGCAGTAACTAAACCTGGTCAGCAGGGTCAGTTCACCCCTAAAACTGAAAAATCTGTCAACTATTACTCCCTTTAATTGCTTCAAACCTACTTGGCTTTACTTGGTTGACTTTTGGCTGCACAATCGTCACAAACATCACCGTTGTGATATGTGCATTAGCAGGATGTATTGTATGATGAGAATTAGAAACCATACAGGGGCAGACACCACAAATCGCAGATTTTATAATTGAATAAGAATTTTAACCATAATAACCAATTGAAAGTTTTCCCAGAGATGGGTTGCAGCTGGAAGGGCATCCGCTGCGTAAAACATGTGCTGGATAAGTTGGCGGTTCATTCCACTGTAATGAGCCCAGATTAATAATGGGACTAAGCCGACAAGAAAATGAATGAATGAATGAATAACCAAACGAAAGTTTATCATTTTCAATGGCTTGTTTCTGTGTAAACATTCTAAGCAAGTTTAAAGCATTCTGCTATTGGTAATTGTGCGGTTTGGTGCGGTTTGGAAAATGGTTTCGAAAAAAAGATTAAATACTGCATTTTTCTTATTTACTTTTACAGGGCAACAGTGTCTCCAGCAGAAAAGATATCCAAAGATGCCATTTTAAATTGTAAAGAAATCTGTGTTTTTGAAACAAATGAAGACAGCAGAGGTCAAAGATCCATTCTAATTATTTTGGCTGATGTGTTTACTGTCACAAAATAATTTAAATCTTTCTCAAAATAAAAGTGTTCAAAAACCTTTTTTTTTAATTTATTTATTTATTTTATTTTATTTTTTTTTACTCTGCCATGGCGTGATGCAACTGACTCTTATGTCCCATTTCAAGTGAGTGGTACGGTCCAGTACGGTACGGTATGCTTTTTT